>AZGY01000009.1:793514-900955 GCA_001636675.1 Moelleriella libera RCEF 2490 | reverse complement strand
CTTCTATCCCTCCCCCCGGGAACAAAATAGGCTGATGTGCAACGGGCACACGGCGTCATGCGGTGTGCATGTACGATCCCACAAAGAACGTGATGCCAATTCGACATCTGCGCACATGCCAATCAGATACATATGTACATGGGGGAACCAGGAAAATGCCGAGGCAACGCAGCCCGGGCCCCCCAAAGAAGGGGGGGGGGGGGAAGAGGGCAAGTAGAGGTAGTAGGTAGGCGGAGTAGAGGAGGGGGGGCAACAACTGATTCTCTTCTTCTCCGAGGAACCGTTGAGGCGCAAAAAGAATAGAAAGGAACTCTCGGGTATTTTTTCTACCCTAATTTTCTTCTTTCCTTCTTTCCCGCCTTGTGCGACACCGTTTGTTCTCTCAATAGCATAAAACACGCACACAAGACAAGACAAGTCCGGACAATTGGCGGGGGAGACAAAGCCAGAAGCAAAGAAAAACATCCAAAGGGTAGAGAAAAAAAAAAAAAAGAAAAGAGACAGAGACAGTGAGCAGGAGATAGGTCAGGATGGAGGAAACAAAGAGGCGTCCAAGAATCCCCCCTCCTGCGCGCGCATTTTGACAGCGTTACATTGCGTCGACCGTGTCACTCGTCTTACCTGGTTCCCGGGACCACGGGGACCCACGGCCAGTCAGTACATACTGGTAGAGGAGACCCTCGTCACTCAAGCCAAACCGCCCGCTCCAAAATTGATGAACCAACACGCCAGGTCACCGAGAAAACATTGGGTGTAGTGGCAACACCCCCGAGAGGGTGCTGTCCACGACGAGAAGAAGGGCAGGGGGGGGGGGGGCGGTTCGAAATGAGAATGCATCCTGGCCTGGCCTAAACGACGTTAATGATGACGATGCTCGTGGGAAGGGGAAAAAAAAAAAATGAATCACAAACGGGCCGGCCCTGACAGCATTACACGACAGCATGCTCTCCGTATCGCCGAGTCTGGTTACACCTCACGTCCATCCATCCATCCATCACCTTGCAGAGCCCACTCTTGTGACCGACCAACGGCAGGCCTGGGCCGGGCTGGCCTCATCAAAAAGACTCAGCCCTGTCGAATTTTCTTCAGCCCAGCATGCACTTGCAGACGCCACGGGGCCAGCCTGACAACTGACAGACCATCACTGTATCCATCATCACACGCCCTCCTCTCCCGGGCTGACGACGCTATCCTCACCACCACCACCACCGGTTCCTGGCGGAGACGGAGTGGACCTCTCTTTTCTGGGGATAATGACGCCGGCGGGCCGCGCGATCGATCCTGCCGTCTGGTTACCGAGTTACATCGGCGTGGGGCCACTTCCAGGGGTTTCGATAGAGACGCATTTTGCCCGGGAAAAAAAACTTTCAACGTCAACGTCAAGGCTCACGCACGCAGTGACCAATTTCAGTCCGAGAGGTCGATTCAGAGGAGACAATGAGACTCGGGAAGAAAAAGTCTTCCTTCATGTTGAGACACTCGCCTGTGGCCTTTCTGGCCATGTTGGCGACGATGCGGAATCCACGTGGTAAGAGAAAAGAAAGAGAACTGCGATTAATCAGAATGCCTCCGCCACGCTAAATACACAATGAGCGATCCTCTCCTGACATCCGCTTTCGTAATGTCACAATCCATCTTGCAAGAACATGTTACAGAAATTGACAATGAAAATGAGAGAGTGGATGTAGATGTTTGACAAAGGAAATTGAGAAATCTTGCGGCAGGTAAAACAATTTGGAACCCGTGACAAAGGATTCACTCGCAAACAGCGAGCAAATCTACAACAATATGAAGCAAGGAAATGATGAAGAGATGGTCGACAGATCAGCTGTCCCAAATGGCGCCATATGCCGGAATTCCCCGGGTCTCGAGCCCGTATACAACCTTCTTGGTAATCTTCTCATTCGCAATGATGATGACGGCCTCGGCACCGAAACTCTGAGCCAGGTTGTAGCCCATCTTGACGAGATCGGGGCGGCCTTGCCGCTTCGTGTCGTGGATCACGGCATCTGGAATGCTCTTGTAAATGGTGTCGAGTACTTTCTTCCCAAACGTCTTCTCTGGATTGGGAGTTGACCAGATAAGTTGGGTTGGGCAGCTCGGTTGGCCGATGTGGCCCAACAGCGGACCGATACCCGAGCCCGTCGCGATGACGACGATGCGATTGAACAAGGTCGCGATTCTCATCACGCCACAAGTTGGAAGTCCACGGACCCAAAGCTTGGTAGGCGGGTTGCGGATGCAGTCTCTGGTCCAATCACCTGCGTTGGACACGACGAGAGAGTATCCAGGCTTTTCTGCGATGGCTGATGGTTGGGGCGCCGGAATGGTGGCAAATGAGTGCCACTCGAGAAGCGGTCGCTTCGAGATGCGTGTGAAGCTGCCATTGACGGGTACCGTGTAGTCAAAGGAGAGAACGACGGCGTGGTCCGAGAGCGGCACGGCTTCAACCGAAACCTTGCGAAGCCACAGCCAGGACGAGGCAATACTGCAAGTAGCCACACCGAGCAGCCAGAAACCAGGTGTCTTGATCAGAGCCTGTCCATAGTCCTCGCCAGCAGGCGTGACATCACGGACTGACAGCATAGTCCGCACCCAGAACATGGCCAGAGCCGTCCAACCGACGAACCTGTGGATCTGCTCAAACTGGTCGTGATACCTCTTGCGGAATGTAGGCCATGCAAAGCCAACAAGGACGCCGCACAAGACGCACAGCATCCACGAGACGACCAACGTCGCGATGGAATCATTCGTTTTCTGCTCGGCAAAGGCAGCCGTCGAACGGAATGTGGAACCAAAAAGCCAGGCGGTAGCACAAATGCCGGCACCGGAATGAATGCCGCCCAGATGATAGACCTTGGCCAAACGTCGTCGTATCCACAAGGGGGCGGCTTTGGGAGCGGAACAGGTGATGGTGTAGAGCGTGTTGATAACCACATCCTGTCGTATCAGGACGGCCAGAACGAGGTTGACAGCTGTGAGCGTGGCCAGCCAGTCTCGTCTCGGATTGACGACCAGAAGGGCGATGAGTGCGCCTAGATTGAGCAAGCCCACCAGGCTGAAGAGAAAACGGTACACAATGGCGATGCGATGCCGGAAACCGCGGACATGCTTGGGCAGCTTCTTCCCGGGGATTTCAGAGTCAAGGTCTAGCTTCTCCTCTGCAACTGTAAGTGTGGACGACGACGAGACGGACCTGACCTCGGCCAGTGTGCTTTGATCGCTTGTCGAAGGAGACCTTGGCATGCGATCATCAATCTTCTCCCTCGGCTCGGGAGCTAGCGCTAGATCCCGCAGAAACTTCTTGTCAATTTTGCCGTTCGCCGTGGTGGGGAACTCGTCCAACTGGTGGATCTTGATAGGAATGGCATAGTACGGTTGCAATTTCCTCGTGTGTTCGAAAATGGTTTCCACATCGAGTCCGTTGGGGACCGTGAACCCATGGATGTCTCCCTCGACCAAAAGGACCGTTGCACGGATCACTCCGGGCGCGGAAGCTAGGGATGACGAAACGCCGTCGAGCTCAATACGGAAGCCCTAGCCATCGGTTTGATTAGTTCAGGATCTTATCGCCGCATGTGAAAAAAAGATTTCATGGTGTAGTGTACCTTCACTTTGACCTGGTCATCAACTCGACCCAATATATCAATGTTGCCGTCTTCCCTCCACTGGCCCAAGTCTCCCGTGCAGTACATGCTTGAACTGAGTGAGACAGTAATTAGCGACACCCCTTGGCTCATACCATTGAGAAGGAGGGGGGGGAGGGCTTGAGATTCTTACCCATCATTTGCGAACGGATCGGGAATGTATGCTTCCTTTGTCTTGGATTCGAGCCCCACGTAGCCACGAGTCACCCCATGACCCCCTGCCCACATCACACCAGCCACACCCATAGGGACGGGTCGGCCGTCTTTGTCTAGAATGTAAACCGAATTATTGGGAGTAGGACGCCCGATGGAGATTGGTACGCCGGCTTGATGTTTAGACATTGTGTTGACGATCGTCGTTTCCGTGGGACCGCAGCAGTTCCAGTAAGTAGCATGGGTTGCCCAGAGATCCGCAAGATCTTGAGAGGTAGGCTCTCCTGCAGTTGCAACAACCTTGATCTTTGGATATTGTTTGGGATGGTATTTGGAAAGAATAGAGGGAGTGCAGATCAAAACGTCAAGCTGCCAGTTGTCAGGACGCTGCAAGAGAAAAGAAAACGAGAAAGCCAGAAAATACTGACCTCCTTGATAGCAGGTTCCCATTTTGAGCCTCTCAGGACCAACGTTCCTCCGTTGCACAAGCAGCTGAATATTTCCCAGGCGGCTGAGAAAGGAACTCAAGTCAGTCAAGGAACTCATCTGAATGGGTCCATGGACAGACGCGACGCTTACCCATATCGAAGCTGATGTTCAGGACCTGGCCTACACACATGCCCGGTTGGACCCCGAGTCCTCCAGGAGAAAGGCACACCAAGTTTGCAACGTTCTTGTGTGTAACATCGACGCCTTTTGGCTTGCCTGTGGTACCTGTCGCAAGAATCAGCATTATAGCCATGCACGACGCTTCTGTGGCGCTCGCAAAGAAGGAGTTGTGACGAACCAGACGTGTAGATGACGTAGCACCCGGCATCAGAAGTTGCCAAATCGGTCCACGTCTCTGGAGACTTCAATGATTGATCTGTAGTCCTGCTTTGCTCTATGACTACCGGGGTCATAGCGGGCAAAAGATTTCTGATGCGGCCCTCCGTCGAAGAGATGCAGAGCACTATCTGTCCGCCGCACTGCTCTGCGACATGCTTGATGGTTGAATCCGGGACAACGCCGCCGTCGAGAGGTATGTACTGGGCACCACACGAGAGGATGGCCATAATCCCAACCACCATATCGGCTCCCCGCTTGACGATAAGCGGGATGCGTTGGTGGGGGCCGACGCCGAGCCTGCGGAGGCGGGCGGCCAACAGTTGTGCGCGTATGGCGAGCTCATGGTAGGTCAATTCTTTCGCCACATCACCAGAGAGATCACGTACTGCCTTGGACGAAGGAATGGAAGCAGCATAGTGATAAAAAGCGGCGGTGACTGTGGGGAAAGGGCAGTACACTGCTTCACCATGGGTGAAGTCTGATGTGGGTATGACGAACGGTTGTGAGTTTCTTGAGTCGCACATGTTGACGGCTTCGAGAGTCCTCTTCTCAAGTGCAGGAAGCTCACAGGTATGAGGGATAGAAGACTGAGACTTGATGCGATGACCTGATCAACCTACCGCGAATCCAAGGCCTTTATATAGTTTTCAAAGGTCTTGCCCTGAACCCGTGAATCATCCTCACGGCCTCCTCCTCACAAACGGGTAGTGTCCCCGGCAACCTGGTCATATTGATATGGGGCACACTTGCCAAAGCTTGTCCCGGAGAGTATTGCGTGAGAATGCCATCCCAGCTGTGTTGGCCGAGTCTGCGGCAGGAACTTTGGACTAAGACGGCTGGTTTCTAGACCAGGGTACAATGTCTTGCAGTGTAGGAAAAAACCCGTTAAGTGCTTAGGTAGCATAAACGTCAACGGGCCCACGGCGCTCAAAGAAAGTAGACGTTTCATAGAAAGGTGGGATAGAATGACCCGAGGTAGTTCGATTGGTCAAAGTATACGCACACCTTTGCTTGCAGATAATGGGGAAGCACATCTCGACGACCGGCAAGATCCACACACGCCCCCTCCGCCACGGAAGGGGGAGGTGTGACAATAGATCATGGGTGTGTTTGGAGTCAAGCTGTCGTTGTCGCATTCCGGGGGTGTCCAAAGCGAGGATTGAAGACTAGACCGCGGGAGGGAAAAAAAAAAAAACTTGTGCTTCCCTGCCCCAGTCTCTCTTGTCGTCTCTTACTGAAGGGCGTTCGGGTCGAACAGGGCGTGCTAGAGGCAAGCCGGCCGGTGGAATGCCGAGAACGGTGATGGGAGTCCCGAAAGGGCACGAGATGGGGGTACTTCGACCCAAAGTAGACGGCGGAGTTCGGGAAACAACCAAGACAAGGGTCCGATTATACTAGTGTACATTGTATAATACGGTACGATGCTTGATTTTTCGCGTACCTCGAGATCCGAGACAGACATGCAATGAAGAGACTGTCGCCTCTGGCGTACTGGAGAGGGATGAAAGAATGGAGGGGTAGAGTTAAAAAGGGTTAATGATGGTGACCAGAAGGGAGAAGAGGAAGGACAAACTCGCAGCAGGTCCGCAAAGGGGTAACAAGTCAACGATGCATTACGCATCGTTCAAAAGAACCCAGACACACAGAGGTCGATTGTTCCTGATCTGTCCTTGCCCGCCTGCATGCTGCGAGCTGCAGGCTGCTTACCTTCCGGTGCCGCTTAGTGCCAGCCGTTCCCTTGATCCCATGTGGTAGGTAGGTCGTGGCGTCTGACAGTGCGGTGTTCAGGAAGTCAGCGGCCAACGTCGCCCTTTTGGCGCATGGTATACACCCCATTATCTGCGCCGTGACAGATGGCGTATCCACACCCATCCAACCTTGCCGAGAGCGCGCACGCACACACGCGCAGCAGCGAACTATGGAACGGGCAACGGCGAAGACAGAGGTCGCGCGCGGCACGACACACGACGAAAGTTGCTTAGCTGCCTGCCACCCGAAGCCGCGACTGCTTCTTACAGCCATTCGAGATCCCTGCTTGCTGGTCTGTCGGTACCGTCCACTTGGGCAGAGAGTACGTACGCCTATTTCGTCCAGACTGAGATGTGACGGATCTCCCTCGGGTTAACACGCCCATGCGTTGGCTCGAACAGATGGGGCGTTTTTTCTTTCTTTCCCTCCTCTCTTTTAAGGTTTAGTTGGTCAACGCTTCATCGGGCTTAGTTGACGCTAGAGGAGAATCAACTGGTTTCCAGCAAGACAGGATGCTCCAGGATACCAGTTCTAGCTCGCGTATAATGTGGCTTCATCCACCAGCCAGTCGCCGGAAGGTCCACTCGGCCGGGAAACCGTCGACTTCAGATGGTTTCGGGGTGGCAATGACAGGTAACGCAGTCAGCGAGATGTTAGTTGTGAAATTCGGAGAATGATTCCGTTAGGGCAGGCAGAAAACACTTCAAACATCTAGGCAGGCCAGGATCACGCCAGAATGCATTTTTTGCGTTGGAGTATGCAATATGCGTCGGTGCGACAGCCGTAATAACACCGTCCCATAATGCCATGGTTCGGATTACTGAGCAGACGAAGAAGCGTGCAATCTGGCTACGTTGGTGCGTGGCGCTTCCGACCTGCATGATCTCCCCTCGCTGATTCGTGCGGTGGGAAGCAGAAGCAGTCCTTTCTTGCCCTGGCCTCGGGTGAAACACAAGGACCAAACGTGGTCGAAGTCAGCCCGCCCGGGTTCTGGGCGCAGACACGGCTCAGTGGCTTGGGAGCCGCAGGTGAGCTGGGTCACTGTGCTCACTTTGCAGTTGGTCGTCGTCGTTGTTGCTCCCTCTCTGTTTCCCCCTTCCTGTCTCCTGCCTCGTCCGTGCTCCCTGTCTCCTTTGTTGATGTCGCTGGTGGGCCTGAGCCACTTCTGCCCGCAGGAGTTCAGACGAACAATTGGGGGGGGGGGACCGTACAGGGAATGATGTGCATCACCGTCTGCTTTCTTCGCGGTGGGTAGGCTCTCCACCTGGTTTGGGGGCATCTACCATACTTTGACTGCATGCTGGAGCGGCCATCTGAGCGCGTTGAACGAGGTGAGAGAGCAATTGCAGCAACGTCGAAGTGGCTGGGTCGCGCGATCCGTGGGCCGTGGTGATTCGAAGCGTCCTGGTGCATTCGCGCAGACCAAAAATATGACAAACAGCCCGCGTGAAGCTTCACGACCTTTTGACAGTATCACAATGTTGCGTGAGGGATGGAGCCAAGTGGACAGGTCTACACGTCATACGGCGCAACGTCGACTGCCATTGTCACGATCTGATCTGGCTGCCACTTGATCGCACCTGCCTTTCCACTCCAGCGTGCAGGGAGAAAGAACCGCATGCAGGCCGCCTGGCTGGCATCGGCTGGCACTGACTGGCACTGTACCCGCGTGCGCAGCAGCAATCAACGGACCGAAATGCTACGGGGCAGGCACGCGCGATTCGACCAATCTTGGCTCCTTCCAAATGGACGTTGTCCTGTTGTCTCAGGTCGGCGCGCAAAGGCAGGCCCTTTGGCCTCGACTTGGTGCCAAGTGAGGCATGGGTTAATGGCTATCCATGCAGCGTCCGGTATCACTTTGGCTACATTTGGCATCACTTCTCACTTCTCTCTGTGCCCTGAGATTTGTCTCGTATGACAATGCCTCGTCCATATTGTCCGTGGCCGTCGATCGATGCCCTCGTAGAGCGCCATTCCCAGCGCGCGCGAGGTCTCATTATGCTGTCCTTCATCCCACCCCATGATACGCTTCAAACGCCCCTCGAGATCCCCTCTGCCCCGACCCGTCCAGCTGCATCACAGCTCCACTGCTCGTCACCAACGACAATCTGTCAGTGCTTGACTATAACGTTCCTCGCCGTTCTGCCGTGCATGCAGCCTTTTCCCCTTTGTCCTCCGTACGAAGCTGCAAATTGCGCCCCCCCCCCGGGCTGTGTCATCTGTCGACGGCCAGCGCGGCAACATCAGCTTGCGAGCAACGACATCGCCGCTCCGTGTCTTGACTTCAATCCCCTGGCCGGACTTGATAGATTACTGATAGCTGGCCATCTATTCCGAATACCTCAGCAGCCCCTCACGGAAGTGGTGCGACGACTCCTTCGAATTACTTTCGCAACTGTCGTTCTCGACCCACATTTGAATCTCATCTTTCACTGTTCACCTCAATTTGATACAAGACCGAAAGCTCACATCGTCGAGTCTCTCACCGTAAGAAATTAGGCAAAATGTCCTATTCCAGCCTTGTCCAAGCCACGTCGCCCAGCGAAGGCGTCAGGCTCATCACCTTGAACCGCCCCGAGAAGCGAAACGCCATGTCCCAGGTGCTTCTCGGCCAACTCCTGGCGGAACTAAAGACGGCCTCCGACGATCCGACAGTCAAGGCCATTGTGATCACCGGGAGTGGCAAGTTCTTTTCAGGTGAGCACACTTATGATTGTACCGATCGTTGGGCCATCGCACACTATCTTCTCCACCGTCACACGTTGGCGCGCCGGGGGCCTCTGGACAGACTCATTGGTTGACTCGCCATTTGCAGCTGGTGCGGATCTCAAAGACATAGCAGGTCTCGATGCCGCTGGCGCCAGAGCCTGTCGATACTTGGAAGACTTGTGCGATGGCATGGGCGCAGTGCGCAAGCCTCTTCTGGCAGCCGTCAATGGACCAGCGGTCAGTCCGACATTGCGAGAGGGTCATCGAGGCCTTGTCTTTCACCAGACGCAAGGTCTGCAGTAGGGACGACTACGGCTAACAGGATTTGTCGTGTCAATAGCTCGGAGGGGGATTTGAAGTGGCTTTGATGGTAAGCCAAAGCCTTTGCACTGCTCCTCTTTTCGGGATTGCCGAGCTGGACTGAAGCTGGCTGTGCTGCTGAGACGTACGAAATCGTACCGATGGCTAATGAAGAAATTTGTCCTTTTCTTAGTGCGACTTGATATTTGCCTCGAAATCAGCTTACTTTTCGCTTCCAGAAACGCAGAAGGGACTGATTCCCGGAGCTGGTGGCACCCAGAGGCTTACTGCTGCTGTAGGCAAATTTAGAGTAAGTCGATGTCCGCTAGACCTGGCCGCCGAAACCCCGGGCCCGGGGCTGCGGAGCGGGGAATGCGGTTGGCCCAACCCGTTGGAGAGCATGCTGACCAAGGTCTCATTGCCGGCTTCGCCTTAACTAGGCCATGCGGACGATTGTTATGGGCAGACCAATTACAGCAGAAGAGGCCTTGTCGTGGGGTCTCGTTTGCGACCTCGCGGAAGATGGTGACATGCTGTGGCGAACTATCGCTGCAGCAAAGGCACTTGCGGAGGAGCACGGGCCTGAAGCGCTTCTGGCCGCCAAGGAAGCCGTGTGTCGAGGTAAGTGTTGCAAGTTGCTGATTTAGTCGACCAGCAGCCCCTGCTGGGGTGCATATCCTCGACCACCACGGGTTGGATTCCTTTTCGAGCAGCGCTGATACAGCTGTGTGCAGCTGATGGCTTGTGCAGAGATGAGCTATTTGAACGTAACTTGTACTACACCAGCTTTGGCACGGAGGAGAAGAGGAAGGGTGTGGACGAGTTCCTGGCCAAGCGGGGCCGATGAGGCACAAAGAACCATGACAAGGTGCACTCGGCGACTCAACTTGGGGCTGCTGCACGAAAAGGCTGCATTGCACAGCCTCAGGATCCGAAGCTCGACATAGGGGAGTGCGCGAATTGATTTTTTTTTTTTAAAACGCCTTCCAATCTGGGTTGCTGGGTTGGGTTGGGTTGGGTTGCCTATAACTGGCCAGATATTTGCCGGCATGATATGGTGAGCTGAGTGTAACTATGCTCTCCTAAAACACACAACAGCCCCATTGCCACCAATCCACCGACGGGCAGCGTCAGAAGACCTCCAGACCTCCAAACCTCTGGTTCACGGATCAGACGACGCTAATGGCTAGCTCTGGTTTGGGTGGTTCGTCCCTAGTAAAGAGGATCCAGGCCTGGGACGGTGCGATGCGGCGCTTCACGGTGCGATTCGATACGACGATGCAAAAAGCCCGATGCGGGGCGACGTCGCCGCGCACTCGTACGAATGAATGTTCTTGTCGGCTGCAACGCCTTCCATGCCCAAAGGCATTGCCCGAACAAAGGCCAGATTTACCTGTATGGCGGCTGGAATGTTGCCGGTGCTCCTCGCTACCGTTCAGATTTTGGCGCATGTTGTCTTGTTCAATGATAGGGCCAGCGACTACGACGTTTAACGAGCACAGCTTTCTCCACGTGGCTGCTGACAGTGAGCATGCTTCGAATGTGCTGCGTTTTCTTGTGGCTCCCAATGATCGACTTGGCACGCGGCGCAATAAAAACAGATATATGATATCCGACAGAGACAAGAAGTGTCCCGCCGTATCATTTTTTTTTCCTTTTCCTTTCTTTCTTTCCTTTTTTATGACTCACTCGACCGCACCAAACCATGTGGCATTTTAATTTACGGCAAGCGTTGGTCAGTATAATGATTCAATGGCGCGTTTTGCGGAGATTCTTGATTCAGCCAAGAGGGTCTTGTCTGTCAGCGTGAGATGTTCACATGCTCACCCTGCTCGGCCAGATCAAAGGATGGCTTTTGCCGCGTTGGCCGAGGAGCTTCTCTCTCGCTCGAAACTTACTAAATGCGCAACCTGAGTTCAGCCTCATCTCAAAGTCTGACGCATTATGTAGGATTGGCGGCCCCCCGCGCAGGATTGACATCCAATAATACTTAGGTAAGCTAGCAGCATCCTCGTCAGTATGTCGCGTTGACAATGGGTGAGCATCTTGGCAATACGAGGGGATTTGTTCGGAGGTTCAAGAATTTGCCCGAGATGTCAACGAGAAGGTGTGGTGTCGACGCAGATGCTTGGCTGCAACTCTATTGGGCCGACGAGTCCTTGTCATGCGCCGTCAGGCAAAAACAAAATTGCAGGAAGAAAGCGCGTTGGCTTCTTTGTTTCCTATCGCGCCCCGGCCCGTTACCAAGAGCCAGGAGCCTGTGATGGAGGCGGGCAAAGACGAATGATTCGAAGGGACGGACGTGCGTTTCGCCTATGATTATAGGGCACCCCGCATGATGATTTCGATAGGTACACGGACGCCAGGTACCAATTGACATGTCAGTTCGGCACGGCACAAGCGACCTCGATAAAAAGCAGAAACGCCAATACCGACGATCCCGCGGCAAGTGCATGCCAAGATTCGAGTTCCGCGACGGGCAACCCCCGACTGAAAACCTTGGTTTTTTTGGGGGGGTTTTTTTTTTTCAATCTTTCCTTGTTTCCTGCTGTTCTATGTACTCAACCGCGCGCGCCGGTTCAAGTCCACGTGCAAATGAGTAGGAGGTGGACAAAGGGTCTGAATGTGGCACACGCCCATGTCTCAGGCGCAGGCTCATGCCCGGTGAAGAGTCGTCATGGTGAAAATGACGGTTCGTGATAAGCTTGGCGACCTTGGAGCGAAGGAGGCAATTTTTTTTTTTTTGGGCACCAAAGTTGCTCGAGAAGGTCGATCAACCAGGTATGCACTGTCTTGTTTCAGCTTGGAAGAAGGCATGTGACGAACCGAAAGGGCAATGGGGTCTGTGATGAGACGAATCAATTTCACTTTCACCTGATAAGCCCAAGAATGAAGCCAGAAACTCTGCCACCCGATGGGGATGCACCGAAGGTTTCGAAGGTTTTCATTTTCCTTCTGTCGGTCAAGGCGCCCAAGCCACCCACGTCTAGGGTACGCGAAACACTTCGGAACTCGGCCGGGACATTGTTTCTCTTTCTTTCTTCCTTCTTTCTTTATCATTTCTAACCATTTTTTCCTTTCTTTTTCTCTCCTTTGAGTCTCTCAGGTTGACTGACCCAAACCCTGAAAACCTTGTTTTCATTGCTCGTCTCTCTGCCTCCCCCTTCCCCCTCACCTGCCTCCCCTCCAACATACATCATCTTGTCCGCTTTCATCCATTTCCGTGCCGTGGAGCCTGTACCGTATCATAGTTCTTCCCCGCTCCCCGCTGGCTGGTAACGGGGAACATGCATTCTCTTTTCATGGACTTTGCAAAGAGCTAATACCGCCGCCCCCGCCTCCCGTTCTTCCCAGGAAAAGACAAGCTTTCGGGAACAAGTAGAATTCCTGCCGTGTAAGCACAAATTTTCCAACACGCCCTGCTTGCCTATCACTCCCCCCTTTTTTTCTGGCATGTGTCTCGGCACTTTCCATCACGTGGGCAGGTGAAGGGTCGACGTCGACTACAAACACACTCGCACCAAGTGCTGTGTCTGGACCTGGAAGAAGGGGCGAGTGCCGCATTATCCACAGGTCATGGGGTGGTGGGTTGCAGATGCTGGAAGAGATTTAAACGGCCTTGCTCGCAGACACAAAGGCAGGTGTACATATGGAGGGATAGATGGCCACTACAGCCGTGCTGCAGTACGTATGACTCTACCAGAACTGGAGGACAGGGAGTTTTCTTTTTCCCAAGCCTGTTTTCCCTGCTCACGATTTGCGGCAGGGTTCTCTTTTACAGTGGCATATCAACTGGAATTCCTCCCTTTCGTTTGTATCCCCTTTTAGACGTCCATTGAAACGGAAAGGAAAAGAAGGACACCCTGCCGTCCAACGATCCAACCCCATCGATCCCGTGTGAGGGAGATGGGGAAAAAAAAAGACGTACAAGTACACACAAAAAAAAAATGATATAAAAAAGAAGACGAAAAAAATAGAAGAAAAAAAAACTTGGCTTCTGTGTGACGGTATCTTTGTAGAATGCGATGCGGTGGTAGGACGAGATCGATCGTTTGTCTGATAGCGCCGGCACATCGTCAGAACACGCCCCCCAATCGTTGTCGTGCACCACCACCACACTATCAACGACGACGACAACGACAACGACGATGACGACGCTCATCTCGCAAAAATCACACGTCCGTTGCCAAGCATCCAAAAAAAACTCTCTTTGTGTCGCCAATCTCCCTTCCCCCGTTTTCCCCCTCTTTACCCTCCCCTATCTCCCTTTTCCTACCTCCCCTCCCCCCCCTCTTTCCCCCAAAATCGATCATGTACATCAGGTCATGATCACCAGCACAGTCCTCCTGAGCCGGCCATCGCGCCGCGCGCCTCTCACAAAGAGGCGAACTTATAAAAAAAAAAACCCCTACCTACGTCACAGGCATGTCTCTGTGAGTCAGATGCACAGTAGAAAACTAGATTTAAAAAAATCACGCGCGAATGACGATATGTGCATATCATCCAAGGGGGCGGGAGGAGAGGAAGCCGCCACAACGCCCGTCCGCATGGCACGATACTATACGAAAACACATGCCACACAGCCAGCCTGGGGTGCGTCACGAGAACATCGTGCTGTACAGTACAGTACGTTCTTATGTATGTACAGCGAGTAGCTTTTCGTCCGGCTGTGGTGGGCAGCCACAGCCAAGCCAAAGCCAAAGCAACCTCTCGCCGCTCGCGCCCCCCCCTCCTCATCCTCCTCTTCACCCCCTTTCGCCGCCCCATCGCGCAAAAGGGAATTAGCCGGGCATGACTGGCTCAATAAAGTGGTTGGCGATTGGAATGTAAACCTAATACACCAGAACCAAAGTACTGTACAGTGCAGACGGGGGGGGGGCGGCCAATTTCGTACCATCGCAAGCCCCTGTGTGACAGGTGCCGGCGGGCGTGCATTCTCGGCACCGGAGGCCATGTCCGACGGTGGTGGCATACCCTATACTACCAGGTAGGTGCTCGCCGAAACTGCGTTTGTCAACATGACGACATCTGCCCAAACATGGTCGGAGGAGCTTGCGCGTACAGCGAATGGATAGAGTCCTGCAACTTCACCGCGCTGGAGTCGGTCATGACTCGAAGACCTGTATGGTGTGGATCATTGCTCTAAATCTCTGTCAAAAATGGTAGCGGCTGTACTGTGCCACGAAGCACAAGTTGTCATTGAACGAACGACAAGATAATACAGGATAATAAATGCCACAATCTGAACTACCATTTCATACATCGTACACGTCACTCCAGACTGATCAGATATCTGAGATCCAAAACAGTTTGCCTGGACTCCATCATTCCGTCGTTTTATTTGCCAGACTCCATGCTGCTGGCGCTGTCATACGAGCGTCTCTCCTTGATAAACTTGGGCCAAGTGTTGGTCAATACCAGATACTTGATGCTCATCTCGGCATCGTCAAAGACAAACTCGCTAAAGGCTTCCGGAATCTCGCCCGTGTATCGGAGCGGCTCCGTGCTCTCGTCATTGCGCTTGGGAGTATCAGCAAATGGGGTGGCAGGATCAGCGCCGTCACATCCCCCATGCACCGATTGTGCAGCACCATCGAAGATGGTCTGCAGGTTCTTGAAATCTTGAGACGACAAATTGACCTGAAACTCGGCGCTGTTGCTGCTTATGAAGTTCATGTAGATGCGTAGGGCGCTTTCGTAGCACTCGCAAGAGAGTACCATGCTAGTGGTACTGTCCTTCTCGTCTTTAATCGTTTTCGCGCCGACAATGTACTGGGCTCGCCATTCACGAATGCGCGTCAGGAACGCAATATTTTCTCCGGAAAAGTCACGCAGCGCCGAGAACTCCTGCAAAGGCTCGGGGTTCTTGGCAAGTGTGTATTCAAGGGCGTCCATGGTCAAGATACTTCCGCCAAGCGTCGACACGGATTCAGCTTTAGTGCGACCCATCCATGACAAGGTTGACGAAGTCCCAGACGTGACCGATTTGCCGCTGTGCTTAACGCTCTTCTGACGAGACTCCCATCGAGCAATAGAGTTGAGAGTCTCTTGACAAAGCGAGCGTTGCTTACGAACCTCCCAGACTGGAACGAAGACTGTGAAAATCTCGAGCATCATGATAGATACAGCGATCCTACGGGAGAGTCAGCACAACCACGCTACATCACGAAATGATTTGACTCACCACATAGGAGGAATAAAGTACTTGTTGACGGGATCCATGCCCGAGACGTGAAGGGCGATGAGCCACATCGGGGATGCGTGCAAGCTGCAGTTCAAGGTCAGTCTACTGAATCGGTAATATAATGAGTTTACTAGAGGCAAGAACAAACCCCGAGATGCAGCATGCAATGGTCTGAGTCCGCCAGCCCTGGGTGTCATGGAGGTTGCGCGAGCGCCAGAGAATGATTGGCGCGACAACCCATGCCCAAAACATTTGCCAGAAGATAGAGGGCCACCTGGCCATTGATACAGTCAGCGCCGCTAGCCTTTTTCCAGGAAAAGTTGGTCATCATTCATACCATTCCCATCCTCGGCCTTGTTCGGTCTTTACTTCCATCGCGTTGCCAGTAACCTCTGTTCCAGGAATGCCCCATGACGAGTGGAATTTTCGTGAGATGAGGAACACAAAGATGATGAGAAAAAGCTTCGTCAAATTAGTACGTGAGCTTGATCCTTCTTTGGAGAAATACTCACGTGCAATGCCATCCCTAGTCCGACCAGGATCAACACCTTTTGAGTATAAGCGAGCATCTTCCATCGTGCAACTAAGGTCTTTCGGATCCGCGGACGTTGACCGTGCCAGTCGAGGTCGGCAGTTTTATCGACGTATTTTTTCTGGGCATTGGCGACGTATAGAAAACGACTATTGGATGCATGGAAGAGGGCAATGCCGACAGGGAACCAAATGCCCATAATCCAAAATTCGGCCACCTCGGGCATGAGAGGAGCATAGACGTAGCCCGTGGTTACGCAGAACCAATAGCAATGAAGGAGAGTGACCGCCGCAAACGAAAGTGTCAAGCCCCTGATTTTAAGAATGGGCATGTCGCGCTTCGACCAAACGAACGCCATTCCACTAAATAAGATGACAGTCCATACAGTGGCAAGCGTGAGGTAAAAAACTCCGACCCCGTCGAGTCGAGCCTCGGGCTTCGTATCTGGGGTGACCCCAAACTCTGAACCCATCTTGTTGAATGAGCGTCAAAATCGTGCGTGGTTCGAGTCGAGGCTCAAGTCGAGGAGACGAATAGCCTTGGTGATATTGTAAAGAGTGAAAGGTCGAGTCAGAGTGTGACCGCTGTGCTGCACCGCCACCAGACTGGGAGAACAAGACGAGTAACAACATGCTGTGATGAGGGACGGGGAGGTCAATGTGATAAATATTCTAGCCGAAGTGGCAACGGCAAACGAGCCCCCTCATTTTCGATGGCCGGGGTGCTAGCAGGAAGGAAGGAAAGACTTCTCGTCATTACATTGAGAGAGCTGCCGATCTCCACAACCCTTGTCCCGGAACTGCTCTTGTACGATACAACAGGTCCTGGAGACAGCAGAGCCCGGCCGTTGGCAACGTGTATGTCCTCTCTTTGGCCACGAGGATCCGCCTTTCAGAAACCGGCGACTTGGACAAGCGAGACAGTGCCTGCTGGGATGGCCGGGGTCCCGGCCGAGAACTCGAAGAGGTCCGCCCGCCGAGAGCGATGTTGCTTCACATCCATTTCAGCAAGGAGAGCCAGACTAACACCAAGACTTCCAATTCGAGCACGGGATCATGTAGATCTGCTGCACAAGGCATGCAGCAGCCGGGATCTCGACAGGATATTTTGCATGAACGAGGCCCAATAATTAGATGGTAGCCTGAGCCGCATTGGGAGGGTTTCCTCACCATCTGCTCTTCCCTTCTCTACCCTTGGCCCCTCACGTCGATGTGACCAGAGCGCAACTCCGCGAGAAACCTGTTTCTAGACACCACGAGAGTTCACATAACCAGCCTTCTTTTTCGCCCGGTAAAGCTCGGCGTATGCCGCGGCACCGGCGCACTGTTGACCTTGTCCATCCGTACGGAGTACTCAGAGCCAATTCTCGCCCAATAACGCGGCCTACATTCGTCTCCACCGAGCCAGTCTAGCACATGCCTTGGAGCAGGGAAAGTTGTTGCAACGTGATGGGACCGATCCGGACGCATCTCGAAGTGGATAACACATGTGCAGCTGTAAACAATTTATGGGGGCGCTTCATTGCTTGGTGGCCAGGAAATGACAGGAGCTAGACCTGCAAGTCGTCCAATAAAGCTAGGCTTCAGGTACCAGACATGATGTTCTTTCATTCGTCAATTTTTGTTGGCGACGCGAGTTTTGAACATACTGCCGCGATGATGTTGCAATCAGAGCCTTGTCTGGAAGCCAGAGTTCTCGCGATTGCCAACGACGATGTTGCATCCAGCAACCCGATGCGTTTGCCCGATTGATTGGAATCCCACAACGCCAAACCGTACGAGGGAACGGAAAGGGCGTGGCGACGTGACAGCAGCCTAACATTGTGTCTTCCTTTTATTGTCCTTGTCCACGCTATCCTGGAGAGAGAGGGACCTCACAGATGACAATCGGCAACCATTCAACAGACTGGTTGTCACAGTCTATGCCTCTTCCGATGCCCGTGGGAGGAAAGAGTGGTATAGGATCAGCAGGGGTTCGACCGGGATCTTGGATCAAGGTGATCCTGGCCCAGAAGGGTAAGCGCAGTGTAATTGACGGCGACCCTGCGTCAGTCACCGCTGTTGTGGTGTCATGTATATGACACGTACGGAGCAGCTATGCGATCGGATTCGTCGAAGATGGCCGAAAGGTTACAGAGCGTCCAAGGTCGGGCTTGGCCACGTCAATCCAAAGACGGAGCGGGAAGGGAGCAGCTGCAGCCGCAATGCGCAGCTGCACACCACTTCCATGGACGGCAGGAGCAGGGCGGTAGCTTCGCAGGGTTGCCGAGAGCGGGTGACTTGGCATCTGGCAGGCACAGGCATCGTCTGTCCGAAAGCTTCATCTGCACGTGCCGTCCAACCACATCACGAATCAGCCCCGGTCTTGAGAAACTTTTTTCCTTTTTTTCTTTTCGCCATTGAAAAAAGCAATTCTTTTCTTGCCACGGACGCATCATCCGGCGAGTCGAAAGGCCGCCTCCTTACGTAGAAGCTGTCCACTCAGGAAGCAACTCTCCTGCCCATGGTGACTGCTGCATCTCGAAGCCCTAGCGTGTACTCCGCAGGTGGTAGGAAAACATTGGGAAGAGCACTGATCCGCGAATCATTTCGCTAGGATGAGACACAACGAGAGTGTGCCGTTGACTCTTAACAATCGAGGCTGCGGAGAAGTCTTTGCGCCATTAGCGTTCCTGGGTTGCTGAGGCGCCACACGCTCCTGGGAACGCGTAGGCACAGCACAATGCACAATCAGGTTGTCCGACTACGGACATGCGCGGATGTTGATCCGACGTGTGCGCAGCGAGAAATGGGCTCCCTGAAGCTTCGCCATTTCCGTACTGAGACATGCTGTGGCGAACTACCCGCCATATCCCGTCTGGTCCGGCTGCAATGGTCTCCGATAGTAGCAAAAAGTTTTCGCAAAGACGCACGCGACAACCATTGATGAACTTTGGCCGCAAAGGGCTTTTGAGCAATGTGCTAAGGGTTCATTCTCGTGATCTGCATTCTGTGCCGGGATACTACTGCTTCAGGATTGGACAGAATTGATGAAAACGAAAACAACAAACGAAAATGAGAGGAAAAAGTCATGTAGACAGCAGTGAAATCACGGGTCCATCTGCTTCTCATTAGAATTCACCATTGGGAGGGTCAGATGTCAGAAGTGACGTGGCCGTGGTTGCTGCTGTCTCTGCCTCCTGCATATGTGCATACGCACGAATACAAAGCAGGGAACACATTCTCGGAGAAACCGTACCGTCATGCAATGCGCCTAGGCCAGATATTTTCATGTCAAAAATGACAACTTTGGCAACGGGAGGGCGATGGTCAAGGCTTCGCTACGATTGTTCAGTAATCCTCCAGAATTTCGCGCCGCTAGATCTAGGATGCAGTAGATTTGCGGATGTTGGTTCTGGCAACCAGGGTCCAAGACTTACCCCGTCAAAGACTCATTGGTCAAGGCAGTGGAAACGAGCCAAGGGACTTTCGCAGGACGGACAGCTTCATTGGCTTGCTATCATCGCCGACAATGTCATTGGCCTTGCATGGCCCGATAGGTTGCTTCCGGGCGTCACCCCGGCGCTTTCGTCCGCAGCTAACTACATACCTACCCAGGTGGTCGCCGAACATCTCCTGCGCATCATCTGATTCTGCAAGAGGTTCGAGGGCGAGATCTCGGCCCGCAGATGTCGGGGAATTTTCAATCTTGACTATTGCTTTCGAATTGGGCGCAGAGAGCGATCGCATGTTCGCTGCAAGCCAAAGGTCTTCCAAGGTCTTGGCCGCAAAATGGCGCTGATGGCTGCCCCGAAGAAAAAAGTACGGGGCATCACGGTCTTTCACCGAACATCGCAGACGTCACTTGGATGGAACTCCCTGATTCGCGCAAGGTCGGCCGATCCAGTGTCATACTGGACGCTGCATGCATGGGGGCAGTGTGCGGTATCGAACAAAGACTCTTGTCACTCAACCTGATCAGAATATTCAAGACTTTTCTGAGAGGTAGAGAGTCCAGATATCAATTGTACGTGTAAATTGGGCCTTGGCAAACAGGTAACTCAATCTCCTTGACTGTGATGTGTTGTGATCACCCGTCTGGATTGGATGTAGCGGGACGAGGAGTCATCACTTTTCCCCTCACACTCCTCGACCCAGGCACCCGTGATTGGACCACGGTCACGAAATGTGATTTCGACTAGTGCCGTCTGCAGCAGCAGCAATGAACGGTCCGCCTCTTTTTTTCTGCTCTTAATTGAATGGCACAACAATAGGACGCCAACGAGCGGACGGCCCGCTGTGGCTTGGAGAGGTCAGTTAGTACCATGAGGTCGGTACCAACCGCCCGGTGTACTGTATGGCGCTCGTGCTGTATGCATGGAGCACCCGCGGACGCGTCTACATTGTGTCAATTCCTTTCCGAAGTCTCATCCCTATCCCAAGCAGCCACCGCTCAGCGAAGCCTTGCCTTGTCTTGATCGCTCCCTGCGACATCGGTAATTGCTCTACAGACCCATTTCCGGGCTCGGGTCACTTCCGACATCTCCACGTCCATGCGGCTCGCCAAGCAGTGGATCTCCCCCAAAATTCGGACAAGGTGGCTGATGAGAGATTTCCACTTTTCAATAAAACCGGTATACCGGTTAGGATCAAAGTGAAGGAGCAGATATCTTGAGAAGGCAAGGATAGGTGCCTCTCAACTGCCATAACAACATCCGTCGTCTTTGCAATTCACAGACACATTCACACGGAGCCGAACCAACACGCTACCCTAGCATGCGCATCTTGTACAACAATGTATGTATGTTCGTCGATGGGGTTCATATCTCATGAGCTAAAATAAAAGGTTGGCAGGGGAAATGAAGGGCCGTGAGTATGGAGGTTGGCCAGCCCGGCTTCGTGTAACCAGCGAAAGATTACTCCCCAAATCCGGCAAAGTCGCGTGGCAATGGCGGCTTTGAAACACCATGTGGAATACGGTCTTAGAGTCTCCATTTCGCTCCAAGGCCGAAGACCAGACTGAGCCGTCCGTGTGAGTTTTGCCGTGAAAATGCGGTTGCGTTGTCCGAAACAGTCCGCAGCCGTGCTTTCCTTGATACCTCCGAGAATGCGAAACTCAGTCTCGTACCGTGTCTCTGGATGCTGCTGACCAGGTGTAGGGTAGGACGATGCCCTCCGGGCTGCTCAAAGGCAGCGTTTCATTCATTTGATATGCACCAGCTTATTTTCGACAACGACAAATGCCAGATGAATAAGATGGCCGCAATGCTGGTTCTTCTTTTGCAAATAAAGTTTGGTACAGATGGTAAAGATAATTCGTGCCCACCAGGTTGATGCAAAGGAAATCAGGCTTGTTGTTCCGTCGTCGTCGTCGAAGTTTGCAGACCAGAGAAGCTCCTCAAGATAGACGTCACTTGAAGGAAACCTCCGGACGGGTCAAGCTGCCGAATCTGTGGTGCATTCCCGCTTCAGACAAAGTTCCTAGGGTTCGAGTTTGGTCTCGGCGTGCGAGAGGCTCTGTTGCTCGGCCTCCTCTGCGCGTTTCAGATCTTCCAACCACATGCCGAGTCGAAGCTTTTTGCCCTCGAGTCTGTCCACCTGTATGATGGCCTGATACGAGGGACTCGGAACATCCTCATCATCGTCACCAAAGCTCCAGAGGGTCAGGTGCTCGAGAAGGGCCAGAAGAGCGACGGACAGTATTTCTGGTACGGGATTTCGGCGGCTCAGGGACGATGCAACGACAAATATCAGAGCAAAAGTGTCGATGGAGTCGCTGAAGAGGGCAACACCCAGGGCCCTCTGCACCTCATGGCTCCGTCGCGCATCAGCCATGAGTATCAGAGCCCCGAGCACAATGTCGCGGACGCCCAGTAATGAGGTGAAAACAAAGGCCAGCTTCGACTCTGGGATGGCAAACCCCGCAAGCACGACAGCCGGCAACGTCAACAGGGCGAACCCTCGCACCAGATGGAGTGCCGCGATGAGGGAGGAGGCGGCATGCTGCAATTTGGTGACGGGGGGCGGGCTGGAGATGGCCACATGTTTTGGAAGCAAGGGTGTAGTCGGCGAGGCGTTCATTGTGTGCAAAAGTCTGGACAATGAATCGAGTGCTACAGGAGGGAGCTCTCAGAGAGACTTGAGGGGCCGCAGGGGAAAAGACGAGCTGATTTGCAAAAATGGGATATCGAAGAACGAGAAAGAACAACCATGGGAAAGAAGGGGGAATGGGACAATGTGATATGAGAAAGTCTGGCCGTGAAGGGAATAAACGCATACCAGACAGCAATGGGGATTCCGGCCAGTGGCCACAGTATCAGCTGGTGGATGGATGACTTTCCCGGCACGCACGCATGACTTTGGGGGACTATGGCGCGGAAAAAAAAAAAAAAAAAAAAAAAAAAGGGCGGTCTGAGACGAAGGAGGCAACCGCGCAGCCGCCGCCTCGTCGAGACGGTCCCTTTCACCACGGGATTCTGCTGTCACACCAACAGGCGGCCCCCTTTTCGGAAGCCACACGATGGTTCATGAGACCAATGGGCGTGCGCTTGGGATGCAGTCCTCGCGGCTTGTGGCTCGAGCGGCCGATAGGCGGGTGCAGATCTTTGACACAGCTTTGTCGCGGGGGGGTGGTCACCATATCATGGGATTTCGTCAAAGTGACGACTGCCGGCGGCCATGACACGACTGTCGCATGTTGGTTGATATTACTGCCACTGTTATCTTGGGGGGTTGCAGCCAAACATGTCAGGCCGTCATCGTGCATGGATGGATCGAGCCGGGGCGCCACTGCCACCCCGCGTTTCTCTACGCTGATGAGGCTATTGTGCAGCACGAGTGTTTTTGTGTAGGTGTAGGTGTGTGTATGTGTGTGCGCACGCGCGATCGAGTCTGGCATTTTTTTCTTCTTTGTTTTTCTGTCTCCGCACACGCTCTTTCATTCCCCCTCTCCCTACTCTCTTCCACCCTGTTTGTGTACTGTATATGTGTCTCGTCATCTCTCTTCGCCTCCTCCTCCTCTCCTCCCCCGCGCTTTCTTTGTGTTGATGCCGCGCCAGTGGCGCCACCCAAACCTCTGGGAGGGGGGCGGTGGGGAGGCGAACATGCGTTTCGCTGATGGCGCAAAGCCACCCACGCAATCTCGTGGGTGTCTCGTCTTTTCTCCACGACGGTTGACAGGACCGTTTCCAATCACCGATCTTTTTTTTTTTTTTTTTTTTTTTTTTTTTCCCCCTCTTTCTGCCTTCTTCTTCTTCTTTTGCCCCGCTCCACCTGCCTTCCCTCTCCACGTTGGGGGCTTTTTCTGGGGAGGCTTTCCTCCGCGCGAGTACAGAGTGTGTGGGAGTCTGTTTTGGCCGGTGGTGCCTTTCAGCTTCCTCGGCGCGCACGAGGCGCATCATGCGCGCGACGCAGTAAGACCATCTGCCTCGAATCCAACCGCATCGTCTGTCCTTTTTTTTCTTTTCTCCTCGCTTTGGCTTGTCTCACCCCCCACTTGCGCGCTTCTAGCGGAATGTGTCAATAATTGGATCGGCATGCGGGTGTAGTGTCCGTATACGTGTATTGTATGAGCTAGCTGGCTAGCGTTGCGGATGGTGACCACCCCCGTTCGTGGGGGTTTTTTTTTCTTTCTCTTCCTTTCTGGGTTTCCGTCTTGTGGTTCTACGAGCATCTTATCTCGAGGGTTCATTGCTGCGCATGTCTCTCTCCCTTGTACGTAGTCTTGCCTGACGGGAGACCAGCCCAACAATTGAACCACTTCTCGATTTGTCCGCTATCGTAGAGGACGCATGTACAGGCACGTCATGTGGTGCGCTCACGTCTCGCATGTCGCAAAAGCCTGGTCGGGCTGGACTTGTCCACATATGCACGGGGGCCGGCATCATGTATGTATGTACCTTGTGCAAGCCTGCTTTTGCTTGGTGATCGCGGCAGATGCGACCGTGTCGCTGCCGTCTCGGCTCCAATGGAGACACGGCGCAACCATCGTCGTCGTGTCCACAGTCACTGACCGTACCCATATCGTACCGAACAGTACTCGAGAGCAGAGAGCAGCATGTTGTGGTGACGCCCACGGGAAAAGGGCAGGAGAGCTGTAAAAGAGGACGAGAAACGTTTCAAACAAGTGCCTTTGCTCGGCGCGTTGTTGTATGTGTGTGTGCATGCGTGCCGGCGCCGTTTCCCGCCTAGTGCCAAGTGAGAGATAAGCATGAGCAGTAGCGTGGCGGCTGCACAAACACGTATTCTGCCTGCCGTATGCATGTAAGTACTTAAGTATGTATTGTAAAGCCCCGTGACGGCTTCAGATGGCAGGTTGTTTTCTTCGATCTGCACATACGCGCGCGCACGCACACATACCCTTCCCATGCCCCCGTTGCTTCAATATTGTCACACTTAGACCAGTCCAGTGCGTCTCGGCGCCTCGTCGTCAGCAGGTCTGCCGTACGGCCCCGCCGTTTGCCTGACCACAGCTGCGCAGCACGGCTCGTGAAGCGAGGGAAGAGAGCCCATTTGAGCGCAGCGAGGCCAGCCTGTGGTACGGCTGCCAGAGGCGACACACAAGATACTATGACGCGCGCGCACGCACACATACACTTCCTATGCCCCCATTGCTTCAATTTCGTTTTCTCCCTCGTGCCGTCGCGCGTTTCAGCTCCTCGGTGCTTGCGTGGCGCCGCTGCCCATCGTGCGTGGTGACACGAGGTTATTGTACGCCACTACAGCACAAGCTGAGCATCCTCTTTCCTTGCGGTCGATGTGCGTGTAAGGTGTGCCTAGATCCGTCGGTACCGTTGAAGAAAAAAAAAAAAAACGTCAGCAGCTTACTTTCTTGCCTCTTTCTTTTTGCGTTTTTGTTGTCTCAATTAGTCATTATCTTCAAATACTTTATTCAAAGTGACCCTTTCAGGTTCTCCAGTCTTGTTTCTTGGATATACATGTTGATATGTGTATGTTGTGCCACACGTTGCTTCGTTTTATCAAACACACGCTTGTAGTTTTGAGTGCTCACCCGAAAGAAAGACGAGCGGCCGCTCGCACTAGAAAATCCGTCTCTGCATTCTCGCGAAAGCAGCCAAGGAGAGGATGGGGGAAAGAGGGGCCGCCTGCATTTCTGTCACAATGCACATGTCATGTAATGCGCCTGACCATGTCCGGACACAGTCCTCCTCCGTGTGCCAGACCAAACTCCATTCGTACATGCATATTCAGTTTTGAGAAATCAGTCGAGAGATCTGGTAGACACGTATATCGTGCGCAGCCGGATCCCATTACCTCGCGCGCAACGCCAGCTCACCCGTCACGCCCAGCATTATCCCAATCCCGCAGCAGCGCCAGTGACCCGAAATGCAAGCCTTGCTCCTAATGGATCAATCAGCTCCTCTTGGTCTTCTTCATCTTTTTGCCCCGCGGCGACGGCCGCTGCTGCTCCTCCTCCTCGTCCGCCGTCCCACGTCTTCTCTTCTGTCGCCCCGCCTCCAGCAGCTGCTTCATGCCGCGAGTAGGCTTAAACTTGGGATTTGACGGATCAATTGCAAATTCGTGACTGTCAAACACGGCCTTGAACCGATCATCGTCCAGGTCCATGGCGAAATCCTCCTGCAGGCCGCCGTCGCCCTCCCTCTCATCATCATCATCCTTGACGCTGATGTCGTTGCCCTTTTTGCCCTTTTTGCCCTTGCCCTTTTTGCTGCTCTTCTTCTCGGCACGCATAATCTCATTCATGTCAAAATGGTTCAGATGGTCATCCTGGTCACCATTGTTGCCGCCGTCCTCAAACAGAGCCTTCTTGAGCTGCGCTCTCTGGGCCGCGGCTTCGGCCTCGGCTGCCTCGCGCGCCCGACGCTTCTGGAGCCTTTCCTCTTTGCGTATCGAGGATTTGCTCGGTAGCGCGCCGTCGGGCCCGTCCGTGGTGAAGAATGGATCGTCGAATCCGAGATCGTCGTTCGCAGCGGCGCCATCTCGGTTCTCGTCATCGCTGCCTGCCTCGATGGCCCCGCCTCGCTTGGCTCTGGCTGCTTGCCTCTTCTTTTCTTTCCTTTCCTTTTCCTTCCGCTTGTACTTTTCAATGGTCGTCTCTTCGACACCCTGCTTGGTCGAGTTCATCTCCGAGAGAGCCGGCGCGAATGTGATTTCCATATCGCCAACAGGTGCGTCTTTGGCCTTTTTGGGGGCCACCTCAGCGGCTAGACCGAGTGCTTCGCGCATCTTTCTGCGCGCAAGCTCCTTCTTGGACAGTTTGGGCTGTTGAGTCACTCCAGTCTCCGCCTCTTGCTCGCCGCCCTCGGGCATATTTTCTGCATCGTCGTTCTCATCTTCGTCCTCGCCCTCGGTGTCGCTGGCCAGGTATGCCCGTAGATCATTCTCCCCGATGTCCGCCCTGCTGCCGGTGAATGCGCGCTTGATGGACTCCTTTCGCGAGGCCTCCTCGGGGTGCATGTCCCACGTCAGCTTGACTTTGGAGCTCTGCAGAGCGTTGGTGACGAATTCTACGGGCTTGTAGGTATCGGGGACTTGGTCACATTCGTCGCGGGGATCGTCGTCAAACGTGACATCGTCGGGCACGAATCTCAGGTCAATCACGTTCGAGGACGATTGGTACTCCGTCCCGTCCGTGGCTTCGTAAATCTTTCTCGCCGTTTCAGGACTTGAGCAAACCATTACGGCGTAAAAATACCGTAGTCGGTCAAGCTGGTACGCTCGTAGCGCGTCGCTGTCGAAGTCCTGATCGTCACCCTCTTGCACAAGCTGCTTCTTGATCTTTTCGTCCTCGCTTTCGTCATCATCACTGTCCTCTTCGTCCGAATCCTTTCCCGATGTGAATAAGGCCTTTGGGGGCCCTTCTATTTCTTCTTGCTGCATGCGTTCCTTGCCGAATTCGCTTGGGTAGATGGAGATTTTGAGTACGCGCTCGCTGCTGCTGCTGCCTTCGGGCAAGAAACTCGAGAAGAGCGCCATCAGATCGACTGAGCGGACGTGATCCCAGTCAAGATTGACAATGGCGATGCGATTTGTCACCTCCCCAGTTTCCACGTCGGCCTGTTCGTCTTGCAGCCGCTGCATGTCGCCTTCTGTGGCGAGGTCCACGCCGCCCTCCTCATCGTCAGAGTCGGAGTCTGATTCTGAAGAAGAAAAGCCACCTTGGCGGGCAGGATCGTAGCCCTCGGGCCTCTTGTCCTGTTTTTGCGCTTTTCGAAGCTCCCGCTGGATCAGCTCATCGTCGTCGACCTCGCCTTCCTCGTCCCCGCCGTCCTCGTCGTCCTCGTCGTCCTTTTCATAGAGCCTCTGCAGGGCTTTCTTCTTGGCATCGGAATTGATCTTCCGTCCGTAACGATCGACTTTGGCTGTGGTCGTAAAGTCCTCGTCCGTGAGCAGCTTCGCAAACCGTTTGTCGAGCTTCACCTTGGTGTGTTTTCTGGACGGCAGCCGAAATCGCGGATCAGTCTCAAAGTTGGCGAAGCGCCCGTCGCGGGCTTTGGCCGAGGAGGAAGAGCCGCTGCCAGCTCCCTTCTCCTGCTTCTCCATGACCATTTTGTTTGCCTTTTGCGCTGCTAAATACCCTCGGAGATCGCAGAATGCCCACCATTACCCTTGCGCCCAGCAACATTTTTTTTGGCCGGGCGGTGGGGTTCTGCCGGGCGGTCATGGAGGCGACCAGCCGGCTCAGCGGCGGAGTGACCTGGAAGGGAACCTGGTGCTAGTGCAGTTCCTTCATTCACGACTCGGTAAAGAGAATAACGCACGGAGCACAGGCCTCGATGCATGTTCTACAGGCGAAGCTCATCACATTATGAGGCTGCTTCTAGGCTGGAATTGCCTCCGGCGGCCCTACCGGGGGTCGCCTGCGGCGGGCTGTCCTCGCTGCGCTCGACTCCGCGTCTGGGTTGAGCAGACCTCTCCAGTATATTATATTTGCTTGCTGTGATGCCTCCGGCGGCCCTACCGGGGGTCGCCTGCGGCGGGCCGTCCTCGCTGCGCTCGACTCTGCGTCTGGATTTGGCAGAATGCGGATCACAGGAGCTCTGGGATTTGTTCCTGTGCCGAATGGCGTATGATAAACACAAGCACATTCGAGCGCAGCGAGGCCAGCCCGCCGCAGGCGACCCCCGGTAGGGCCGCCGGAGGCATCACAGCAAGCAAGTACAATATGATGAAGAGGTGATGTGTTTTCTCCGTGCACTCCCACATTTCACGGGCCTCTACTGCAGCTACATTCGTTGTGTTTTCCAAGGGTGTGCATACAAGTTGATTCTGCCTTGCGTGGCAGCCGGCTATTGCGCAAGGTCGTCAAGTGACAGCGCTCCCACTGGGACCGCGCGCCAGCAGCCCCGCGCAAATCCGGCGACCGCTCGCTCTCCTTGGAATGACTGACGCCCGCCGCCCGCCCGCCTTCCAAGTCCAAGATCCAAAATCGCTTGTTTCGAAAACATGTACAGCGAAGCCCGTTCCCAAACCTCCCGTCAGATTAAGCGAGGTTCTTGGTCGACTCATTACACGACGACGCCTGCTGACAGCAAAGAGGCCGGCCTCGCCACAATCATCATCTTTTCATTTTATTTTATTGGATAAATCTGCCTGGACAGATTGACGAGACCCGGCGGCCGCACGATGCAAGAAAGCGATGACTAAACTGACTGGGTTTTTGGCTTACCATGACGAGCCGACCGACGGGGGCATCCGGAGGATGAATCATCCCTGACGCAGCATGGCCAGAACACGGGGCGTGGACGATGGAGCCCGGATCAGGCAGAATCGGTTCTCTGGCTTTTTATTATCCACTGATCGGCACGCACGCATGTAACCATCAGCTCTCACCGTGTCCGGCCGCCGCCCAAGTGGGAGCGCAGCCGGCCGAGGTGGTGGGCCGAGGAGGGCGGAGGCGAGCTGGTAGGTGGTAGCCTGCTCCTTCTCGAATCGGGAAACGCTTCTCGGCAGATGCATGCGCACATCAAGAGTCGAATTAAAGGTGAGGTGAGATGAGGTGAGGCGAGGCGAGGCGAGGCGAGGCGGTTCCTGTCCGCCTTTCCATGTGCAGCGGCGATAGAGTTTCGGGGATGCAGTCCCGACGACGCAAGATTGAGCTGTCTACCTCATCTCATGGCTAGGACTCGAGACGAGTCAACGCATTACTGTCGAAGCGGACCATATGCTGTTCACAAAGTTTCTGTATATCGGCCCACGACAGCGATCGTACTCGGCCAGCCAGTCAGCCAGCCAACAGAAACGCCAATAAATGTTTCCTTTTCCAGTAGCTTTTTTTTCCGCATTGAGACCATGTCAACGTGAACACGTGCCAAGCCCAGCGGTCAAGACTCGAGCTGGCATGGCACGCGCAAGTTTTCGAGGCCAGCGCATGCATGCAATCCGTCCGAGCCTCACGAGTGTCGAGCCAAGGATTACCAACAACGTTTGTCATCCTCTCGGGTCCGATTTTCTGGCCAAGAACGTTTTTAAGCTTAATAATGCACGCGCGCGCGTGCCAAGCGGGGGAAAACAGCCAGGCGGGCAGGCTTGGGTGTTGCCTCTCGTGGTGACTGGCTCTCTGCTGCTCATGGGCTTGAGTGTTTTGCCTCCGGCGGCCCTACCGGGGGTCGCCTGCGGCGGGCTGTCCTCGCTTCGCTCGTATCACAGCTACGTTAAAATTGTTCAGATTTATATACTGAATATTACTTGGACTCTGATCAGCTTCATGTAGTATTATGCCTCCGGCGGCCCTGCCAGGGGTCGCCTCTCGTGGTGGCTGGCACGTCTCTGCTGCTCATCGGGCTTGAGTGTTTTGCCTCCGGCGGCCCTACCGGGGGTCGCCTGCGGCGGGCTGGCCTCGCTCCGCTCGAAGTCCACCAGCGTTTCTCAAGCTCTGCTCTGTACACGTGTATGTTCGCGGCAGATGTGCGAGCTTGCGAGGCCGGCCCGCCGCAGGCGACCCCCGGTAGGGCCGCCGGAGGCATCGTCCCGCGCGCTCTGCGCGCATTCACAGCGCTGACCAGCGACTCGTGTTGATCTCGTCTAGCACGCGGACGAGAACGTGCCAGCTCATCTTCTCTTGGGGGCCAATCAGTCCGGTGGACTGTGTTGTGCTGGAGGTGGCCTAAAGGGAGGTAGTATATCGGAAGAGGATGAGCGGCGGCGGCGGATGTGTGGGTGGGTGGGTGAGCGGCGCAAGGGGGATTTTACTGTAAGCCAAGCCAAGGCTTCTTTTTTTTTTCTTTTTGCCTTTATGACGTTTTTTTCTGTGCCCGTCAGGGCGTATCAGCGAATAGAGTTACTGTCTCTAGTGCCCCTTCTCGAAGACTTCCATTGACCCCGGGGACCCGTATTGCAGGTAGCCTTCTTGCAGTGCAGGTCTTGGCCGGCCCTTGGCGTCAGCACAAACGCAACGACAGGAACCTGGACGTCGTCGGCACAGCTCCCAGCACTGTAAAGTATTTCCGTTCGCTCTCAACGTTACCTGCGTCTCACCATGTCTACCTGTCTGCCTGCCTGCCTGCTTGCGCTCGCAGGATGTCGACGAAACCAGACTGTGTTTGTATACCTGGGGGGACAAGGAAGCTGGTAAACCTGCGCCCGAGCGATACGATACGATAGATACGATCCAGCCCTACCTACATGCCTCTCTGCTCTTGGACAAGTTCGTTGTCACTGTCAGAATGTCAGACGGGGGGGAAAGGGGGGGACAGGCCCCGCAAAGCGCAGCAATTGTCCTGTTCGGGCCTGGCCCTTTACTGTGGTTGGTCGGAAAGGCGGGGACGCGCGGGCGTGAGAAGGAACGGTGGTGTTGGGGGGGTGGGAAGGCGGTTCCGGGCCGCCCCCACAGGGAACAGGTATGGGTTCGGGGGAACTCGACTCGACTCGAACCGGCCGGATTGATTATTCAAGCTTTATTCTTATTTCATCATGTCTATCTATTTATTTTATTTTTGGCACCACCAAGGGTCGGAAAGTACTCGCGAGCAGTGCCCCGTGCCCCTGCCCCGAGGAAAGCCTGACCAACAGACTGAGTCACAGAGAAGAAAAGAATAGATATATAAAGGGCCAGTCATTGATCTCTCTGTTTGACTGTATCGACCACCATATCTGCTTGCCCTCCCGAGCCAATAAAGGTATCAATACTGTTTCCTATCTTGTTATTGTTGTTGTTCTCAGCCTTTCCGCGTCACGGTCCTCTGTCTTTGACCAGAATCTCAAAAAAAGAGCTGGTGGTGGTGCCTGCTACACCTGCATCATGTTCCATACGTGGAGATACGACGCCCAGACCACCGTTCAAATCGACGTGCCGCGAGCATACGACGCGGCCCGAGGCCGGTCGAGCAAGATCCAGGCTTGCAAAGCATGCCGCCGGAAGAAAGTCAGTGTCTTTTTGCCCACTCTTCCCCCTCCCCACCCTCCTCTAGGTGACGCATCCTTGCACAGTACGCCGGTCCTGAATAAGACGAACCCAGGCAATATCACCTTCGTGACCACGAGTCGAGCTGACGCCCCTTCTTCTTCTCCCACTATAGACGCGCTGTGACGGGGACGGCTCCAACGCCTGCCCCCGGTGTATCCGCAACAACCTCCCCTGCGAATACTCAGCAGCAGCATCCTCTTCTTCTTCAGCTTCCTCTCCGCCTTGTACTTACACTTCCACTCCCACTCCCACTGCTTCTGCCGTAGCCGCTGCTGCCGTGGCGCGCCCGCACCAAAAGGGTAGCTCCTCCTCCAACAAATCAGTCCGGGACTCTTCAGAAACAACCCGCTATGCTGGTGAGAAAAGCCGGCGACACTACCACCACCGCAGCAACCACCATCGTCGTCAACACCATGATTATGAGGAAGGAGAGGAGGGGTATCGTCATGGGGAAAAGACGTATCCTGCTTTCGACTACCAGACGGCTCTGTCGGATAGCAGCAGCACCACCATGCTAGAACTTGAGGGTGCATCGCCATGGCCAATGGACCACCACCAGATGGAGCCCTGGCAGGGCAGCAGCCAAGGCGCCGCGATGGGGGACATGAGCGGCTACTACTACCCCGCGCACGAGTCGTGGGACGAGTTTCTGAGAAACTGGACGCATGAGGCTTCGCTGCATGGTGGTCAGTGAATGAAGAACCTTGTCCGATAGATGGCTCGGCGGCGCTCGCTTAGGCAGGTCCAAAAGCTGCCGCCGCACAAAAGGGAGAGAAGCCAATACCCGCGAGAGTATTATCACTGTCAATAATGATAAAGATACATGACCCGTTTTCAGCTTATATGGCTGACCATTGGTGTTGGCGAGGTAAATGTGCACATGACAGGAGCGAGAGCGACCAGACTAAGGGGTTCAGCCAGCACCCGGTCACACGGCATGTTCCCAGGCGTGCACAACATGGGTCTCCCCCACGGTGCCCTTCAAGTCCTCCACCAGGTCGTCCACGACTGACAGGAGTCTGAGGTAGCACGACACAGCCACACAGTAGCGTCTGTAATCCTCGCTTCGCACTAGATCGATGCTCAACTCTGCTCGCTCGTGGTGCACGAACCAGTTCAAGAAGCACGTCTCCACCAACGGCACCGGCAATCTCTGCGGCAGGGGAGATCCCGTCCGCAGAGAGGTCTCGACGATGGCCAAGACGGACATGAGGTTGGCGACGCTTTGATTGTCGACGAGGCCGGCCGTCTGAGCGAGGCGCTCCTGCAGGTGCTTGGGCAGCGTCGACGAGAGGACAAGCAGCTTGCCCAGACACTGGTTCATCACGTTGCATTTCTCGCGGACGCGCGTCAGAATGCTTTGGTCGAACGGCAGAGAGCTGACCTCTACTCTGAGAAGCGCGATGGGACCCGTGAGCTCGAGCAATGTCTCGGCGACCTTGAGTGTCATCTTCTCGGCTGCTGCCGCCGCAGCAGGCGTAGGCCCTTGCGGTCGCGGGTGTCCCCATTGAGACACGAGCAGGGCGTAGTGGTCGTTGAGTGTGCGCACATGGTTGGCCAGCGTCTTGCAGACATAGCGAGTGGCCGACGGAGGCTTGGGGAAGATCTGCACGATGAACGCGGCCGCGAATCCGATGAGCACCGTTACAAGGCGCTTCCAAAACGCCGTGTAACCCAGCCCGGGAAGACCGTACGAAGTGATGTGGTACTGATCCCAACTGAACCCAATGATGAGCACGAATGTTGCGCCGGCCATGACGCATGCTTGGAGAAAGGCTACTGGCAGAAAGATGCGGCACCATATGAGCACCAGAGATGCCACGGCCGTGGTCGCACCGAGCCCGTACGCATTGCCGGTTCCATCACCAGAGCCGGCGTACCACGCGACCAGCGCAATGACGCCGCCAATCACGGTGCCAGCTCCGCGACACAGCAAAGAGAAGGTAAAGTCGGCCATGTACAAAAGCAGGCATGTTTGCGACATGATGACGGCCCAGATCCCTTTCTCTCTGTAAAATAATCCTGCCGTGGAAGGCAGCACCGCAGGGATGGACAGGGCGATTGTAACAACCACGATCCGCAGAGCGTAGATGCCGCCAGGATTGAACAACCAGTTATATGCGCCGACAATGGCTTTGGTCAAGGCCCCTTGCCTCTTCACTGGCCCCAACGCAGGATCTCTGATTCCCTTTCTCACCAGTTTCAGTCGTCTTTGAACTTCCTCAGTATGATGCCGCATGTCATCTGGGTCAACTGCCGCCACAGTCGAGGACGCAGGCGCCGCGACCGTTGAATTGTCGCTTGTCAGCCATGTAAATGCATAGCGGATGCGAGACGGCAGCCAGATACGCTGCTCTGTGCGAAGCTGCAGCAACTGAGCCACGTGTTCCAAAACGCTCTCCATGGAAGAAGCGGCGCCGATGATGCGCTCTTCGAGAACCATGGACAGAATGATGCCGTTGAGAGCGAGTGGATGCATGTGATTTCTATTCCTCAGCTGACCGTGCTCGTCAAAAAGCTCCGCATGGGCGCGAATGACACCATCGTTTGTTTCCGTGATGCACGTGGCCCGCGCGGCTTCAAGGCTGGCCCGCAACTCGCCCAGCTCCGACACTATTGCGTTGAGCCTGCTCTTTTGCTGTTCACCAATGAGCCACCTGTTTGTATTGACAATGTGAATTGCCTCAGCAGCAAGCACAGTTGCTTGTGAGGTGGTCTGCAATATGTTCGCTGTCGTGTCTCTCAATGTGCTCACCAGTTCGGGGCGAACAGAGCTTTCTTCTGGACTCTTCAGAGCCTCTACGAGGCTGCTAATCTCAGTCCTATCGCTCAGAGCGCTGCCCACCACTTCAGAGACTGACTTTTCATCCTGCGGCGTTTTGGAGTCAGCATTTCGCGAATGCGCCAGCTTCTTTGCTCTGGCAGCGGTCGATACTCGCGCAACGTGAAAATCAATGAGAAACAAGCTCGCAGCCGTAGCTTCGCGGATCTTGATGTACAGACTCTTGATATCTTCTGAATTCCACCTGCCTCGGGAGAAGTCCAGAGGCAAGAACGCCAGGCCGGGCTCCATGGCCTTCAGCATCCCAATGACGGCGGCCTTGGAGGACTGCGCGTCATTGCCGCTCGAGGTCCCGTCGTCGTTCAGAAACTGCCGCGTCATGCGGAGCGGTGTATCGAGCAGGCGAGTCAACTGCTCCATCTGCGACAGGACGACGGACGATGTTGATCGCGGGAATATCAGCACGGAGCAGGCAGCACCAAGTCCCACGCCCACGGCGCCTGGCTTGACCAATACCTGGGCAAGCGTCGCGTTGAATTTCGTCAGAATGGGCCCGCTCAGGATGAAAACGTCGGTCACAATCGTCCCGAAAAGCTGTAGCAGGATCAATTTGCTGTTGGCGTAACGCAGGCGCGCCAGCACGTAGATGAAGGCACAGCTCATGACAAAGAAAACGACAACAACACGCGCGTCAAGCATGTGACCCTCGTAGACGAGCTGCTGGGCAACAGCAGCGGCGGGTTGACCGGTCTGATTGGCGATGGTGGCCGCCTGTTGCTGCAGAGAGCTAAGCAAGGCCTGGGTATCTGCGTCGGGCCGGGCGGCAAAGGCAGCTTTCATCGACAGCAGTCCCCAAGCCCAGGCCAGACACATGCCCAGTAGGAGCGAGAGCGAGCCGAAGAGATACACGGTCAGCGTGCCGGCAGGCGGCGTAATATACAGAACAATGCCAGCGAAAAAAGTAGAGATACCGAAGTTCTGCAAGACGGGGTCGATGAGGACCAGAAGTACGGCAACCCATACTGCTACCCAGCAGCGAAAGACGACCTTCAGGTCGTTGAAATTGAAATGGCTGGTCACCCAGGTTGGCAACAGGGTTTTGGTGCGATGGCGGCCAGCGGAAGCGGCAGACGAGGTGGCCGTCTTGACGAAGCCATTGTCAGCCTCGTCTTGGCCGGCGGAAGGGGGACCGGAGGCGGACATTTCCCTGCGATTACGAGTGACGTTGACGCCGCCGGAGACAAGCTGTTGCACGCAAGGCGAACCGTCCCGACCTCCTTCCCTTTCGTGTTGGAGTCCAAGAGTGCAGGTTCTCAGACCATCATGGCGATGTCGACCCCACGACGACTAGCACCGCGGTGTCGTCGGATGAGGAATAGGGCAAAAAGCTTGTCAGTGGAGTCGAGTGGTGTTGGGGGGGCGAGACCGAGGCTCGAAATTGGCTCGGTCGGAGGGCCTCCGACCCAGATATTTTCTCATGGCTGGTCGTGTAATGAATGATTCGCGTCGAAGGAACCAGAGCATTGATGCGAGAAGAGATGTGCGTCATGGTGTCGTGCCTCTCCGCGGGAAAATGCCGGCATGAGAAAGCTGCATGCGTACGTCACCCGGCCCCTAGTACTCCGTGCACCCTTTTGCGTCTAGGCGTCAGCGATTTGGTACCTTGGGAGAAACCAGCCTGGTACTTGCGCGCAGGTCCTGGAGTGCACTGGTTTGCTGATCTGCTGGTCACTAGCTAGCGAGTCGCGTACACGGGCTGGTCAGGTTGCATCCGTGTTTGTATGTCGAGCTTTCCAAATTGCTGATCTCATGCGTTCATATGCGCGCTTCATTCATTGCTCACGAGTGCACCTATCAAACGCTCTTTGGGGCCCGTATCTTGGGGCATTAGCACCGTCCCTGCTGCCAAAAAAAACCCGGCTGCCCAAGATATAGGCGGTGCTCGAGGTAGGTGCTGCTTCCACAAACACTGTGCATCGTATGAAGGTTCGGGAAGAACTGACTGACTGACTGACTGACTGACCCGTGTTCGCAAGCCTCACGAACTCGACCCACTCGCCTCACCACATCCATCTGCAGCCGTCCTAGATCTTTTGATCCCAGGCGCAAGCATCATCCCCCGAGCAGTTCTTTTATTTCTCTTTCCTTTAGCCCTTTCTGAATCCCAGCGCCCTTGATCATGGCTACCGCAGAACCGACCGCCGAGGAGTGGCAGAAGCTCGAGGATGTCCTGCAAATAGCATTCAAGCTTTTCCACAATATGCGTAATCTGCTAGCAGACATCAAGTGCGGGTACCTGACCAACCTTCTCGGGGGTAACAACAGCAACCCCATAATCCAGGGAGATGACGATATTCTTGATGTCGTTGAATCAGCAGCGCTTCGTATCCACTCCCAGGGCACCAAGATTTCGGTACTTCTCGCCCATAAGCCCTTCTCTCCCAAGGCGGTCGCCTCTGAGGTGGCCCAGATCAGCTGCACAGATCTCGGATTCGCTGTGCAGGCCTGCTTGCCGGACTTGTTCTCACTTGCCTTTTATCAAGAAATGGGCTTTCGAGCGTGGACCGTGGTCAACAACATCGAACATCTGCTGCAATTGATTCCTCGCAACGCCAACAGTTTGGATATCGCCGGCGGGGCCCCATGGGCAGGCAATGCGTCTAGGACCGGCATGCTCTGGGACGCGTGTGATCGTCTCAGAGCTCTTGCCAGATCACGTGTTTCCGAATTCTATATCGAAAAGGTGAAGCTGTACAGGACGACGCTCGAAGATATCTTGCGAGAGCTCAAAACGTACGCTGAGCCTGCAGGGGACGACGACGGTGACGACCCCAGCGACAACAGCAATAACCAGCACAGCGTTCAAGCGGAAGTCGATGCTATTGGCAATGATCAACGAGCCCGTCAAGACTTCATAGATGAAATCTTCAGGGTCGAACATCTCCCCAGCGATGACCCGCACCGTCTCCGTCCCCTCCTCGAACGTACCATCAGGCGTGTCCAGCTCGTCATTCATTTTTACAGTGGCTTAATCAAGCGCCGTTTCGCCAAACTTCCCCAACTTCCTAATTTTGATGACATCTGCAGTTACAGTGACAGTGGCAGTGGCACAGACAGTCATTGCAGCGAGAGCGATTGTGGCAGTGGCACAGACAGTCATTGCAGCAAGAGCGATAGTGGCAGTGGCACAGACAGTCACTGCAGCAATAGCGATAACACCGAGACTGAGCTGAATGTCGTCAATCGTCTGGACGACCTGCAACCTCAACTCAGCGCCGTGACGGCCAGCTTCAACCATTTGGTTGAAGCATTCTACATGACTCCTGAGAAAGTCTATCCCAGCTTGGACCATTGCATTTCTATCTCTTGTAACTTGGGTGAGCTCTTTGTCAAGGATTGGCAAGGCCAGCGAGACCAATTCTCGGACTGGATCGACAGGTACCGGCTGGAAATGAACCGGGACTGAATCAAAGGCATTGCCGCGCCTGCGTCAGCGGGGATTGATTGCCCTCTCTCTTGCCTTTTTCGGAAGAGTATCTGCAATGACAGGCGGATACGAAGCAGATTTGAAACTCAGCGTCTGATTATCATTTTCATAGCGGCTTGCGATGAAGCTTGTACAATAGTACTCTTTTGATAGGCTGACGTCGTTCGTTGACCATCACCGTGCCAAGAGGAACAAAACCACAAAGTAATGCAATTTTTTGCCGCGGCCATCCTTCTCCTGCGCGGCCTCGACCAGCAGTCACAGTCCTTGTGAATGGCCCCCAAAATAAGCTCGCATGCCGGTCAGGCTCCAGATGACTGCAAATGCCGAACATTCATAGATTACCGGCTACCGTGTTCCAGCTTCCGTCGTGAACGAGACGATTCGCATCCTCAATGTACATATATTGCCACTACGTGGTCGAATTTTGAGAAGAAATCTACATGCTGTGAGTGGAGACGGGACAACGCTACCAATCTCATGAAGAAAAGGAGGGAAGAAAAAAAGGAAGGAAGGAAAGAAAGGAAAAGAAAGGGAAAGAAATAGCAGTAGGGAGAGAATATCAAAGGAAAAAAAAAAAGGCAAGGCATAGAGATGCTGCCTGGCTGGCTGTGTATAAAGATTGCGCGCAGCTTCTGACCCCTCTCTAGCTGCCCCGGCTTAGCGTGATAGTTCTGATGCGTGTTCCGTGATTCTCGAATGCCCTAGTTGCTTTGCGCCTGCCTCGGCCACGTCCTCATCTGGCAAAGGCGTCCCGGGCGTGAGTGTCACCTTGGGAGAAAAGCCGTTGCTGGCACCACCGTCAACCAGGGTCGACTCGCGCCTCGGTATCGTGAGCTCAGGGTGATGCTTGGTCTCCGTCTGTTCCACATGCTCAGCCTCCGTGCCCTCCTTTTCCTCTTCTTTGACTTGGGAGAGGGGGCGGCCAACGGCGTCCTTGGCATGACTGGAAGTGCCCTCGCCTCCTTCTCCCTGGTGACCCGTTCCGTCAATGTCCACCCCCACCAGTTCTGCTAGGCTCCGAAAGTTGAACAACGGCTCGCTGCCGGTGTCCCTCTCTGCATCGGACTGAGATACTGCAGCACCTTCTTGACCTGCAAGGCCAGCGCCAGCAAAGCTCTCGGATGGCGTGTCTGCCAACGAGGATCCTACCGATGAGGCGTTGCTCATCTGCCTCAGGTGGGAGCTTGTCCGGCCGGATCCAACAGGAATAGGCACGGCTCCCGTGGTGGCTGAACAGCCCGCAGTCGGTGCCTCCTGTGCTCCGCGGTCAACGCCCTTACCCTTGCCGGTGGCCTCGTCTCTGTGATCCGAATCCGTAACAGCCTTCGTGAATGCTTCCTCTTCATGTGGGGCTCCTCCCGCCGACATGTGAGGCTCGGCTCTCAGACCGCTCGCGCCGCTGTTGCCGCGTCTTCGGCCAAGGCCAGGACCGAGAGATAGACTGCTTCCGCTGGCACCGCTGAGGCCATCGCCGTAAGGATCCTTGCTCGCCTTCTTCTGAGCCTTCTTCTCTGCCTGCTGTCGCTTTTTGGCTTCCTTTCTTGTGATCTTCTCCTCCTTTCGCTTGCGCTCCTCTTCTGCCGCCAGAGACAGTCGCACCGCTTCCATGAACATCATGTCCTCGAGCTCTTCCATGCGTGACCGGCGAACACCGTCTGCCGCTCTATTGCCATTTCCCCCTTCGCCAGCATCGGGGTCTACCCCACCCTGGGGGAAGAGATTGCCTGCATGCTCGCCACCAGCGATGCTTGATCCAGTGCCTCTTCGTCCAAATCTTCCTGGGCGCAGGATAGATCTGTTCTCTTGGCCGCCGACCAGAAAAGCTGCCGTGTGCAGCGCAGTGGCTGCTGCTGCACGCCGCGCTTGATGAGCACGAGCAGAAGCCAGCTTGATGGCCCAATCCGGACGCACACGATCGGTCGTAATAACGTTTGGAGCCGTCGCAGACAGGCTATGCGTGCGACGCCTCGAGGGTGGCGGCGGTATAGCTGGTGACAATGTCGAGTTGAGAGAGCTTTCCGAGGACATGGCAGTCGACGATGCAGGATTGGGAGCCAGGCTTGAAAAGACCAAGCCTCTGCGAAACGGAGGAGCGTCATATGTGACCCCGAACTCTTGTTGTTGGCAATAAGGACATGCCGATGGCTCCGATATGAGCATCTCAGGCGGATCGTTGGGCGTCAACCGATCATTTGGATCTCTGGCCTCGCCATTAGGATGATGCTCAGGTAAATGAGGGTCGGCTCGTTTGATCTGCACAAAACACTCGCTACATATAGGCTGGTCACAGCATCGGGTCCGGTTCAGATACGGGGGGTAGGACAAGAAGCAGATGGGGCACTCGCTGGCGTCCTTGTACAGATAGACCTCCATTGGTTGACCATTGACGAATGGATCGAGAGGCAGATTGGTCTCTCGGGGCGTCAGATCGGTAGCCGATGCGTTTCGGGACCCTCCACTAAGTGCTGCAGCAAGCGCCTTTGCCCTTGGTTTGATCGATGAGCTCTTGGGAGCGGAAGCCGTGATCGGAGATGGGATACCGGAAGCCGTGCCGGAGCCACTTCGATCCGAAGCAGCAGAGAGCGTTCGGGGTCCCAGCGGAACCATGAGGTTCTGGAACGTTTGGGCATTTGAAGAATCTGCCCGTGGTAAAGGCCGGGGCATGAGATCGGGATCAGGCGGCGCATCGGCAGCCGGGATGGGTAGCCCACGAGCGGCAGCCACGAGCTGATGTTCTGCCCAATTCTCTGACCAGTCATTGAGCCCGCGCCAGAAAGGAGCAAGCTTTCTTTCAATCTGAGTGATGAGTTCTATGTTAGCATTTCAATGCCAACCCCTGGCATCTCAACTGGTAGGACAATGAGATCGTTCGAGGAAATGGGCAACTCACTTGCAGGTGGCGTACGACGGGCTTGCTGAAATCCTCGGTCCCGGTATAAGTCCCCATGGTTACGAGATAGCCCCCATCTACATGCTCTTCTCGAATGCTCCGCTCCCGCTCCTTCGCCCTTGCTACCCGTTCCTTCTCTAATCTGCGGGCTTCGCGCTCTTGCCTGGTTTCTCGATGCTCGAAGGGCGCATCTTGTCGGTCTCGAGCTCGATCTCTGGGCGTCTGCAAGCTGAGGAAACCCCCCAGGTCACCCCGACTCATCCGGTTTCGCGGCCTCCCAGAGTCTCTAATATCACTCCGTGAAAGATCAGCCGGTGCGTCGAGGTTATCACCAGCTCGAGACTCCTTCGTGTTTGAGTTGCCCATGGTGGCGGCACCGCGCAATGCGGCTACCGTACTCGTGGCCTATGCCTCCTTGTTTATCTCTTCGATGTCGTGCGATTGACAGGATAGGCCTTATTGGGGCGAACAGCCGAGGCAGTTTGCCTGTTGGTTGGGAAGCTGAAATACGTGGCTCTGATGCACCTGCGGATGGGCCAACATGTGAAGATCAGCGATAGCGCTTAATAATAGCAATAAAACGAACGATTTAGTTCACACGCGTCCGCCAAAAAAAAAAAAAAAAAACAATCGTCGAATGGATTCCAAGGTGCCACAAAAGAGGTCACAGAACCGGACAAACCTCGTACGACGCAGCTGCGATGGCTTGCGCTTGGTGCGTCAGCGTGAAGATGATGCAACACGAGGCCGCGTGCCCATATCGATAAGCCGCCCGGGGCACCCGTGCGTACGAAGTCGAGCAAGACTTCGAGTCGATCGGCACGTGCCCAATTATCAAGGAGCTTTCGCAGTATGAGAGTCGCCTGCTTCTGTCACGGTTCATACGACAAAGCGAAGAACACCGCGAGAGAGCGCGAGCACCAACGTCGCGGCTCAGATCGAGATGTATCGGGCTGACTGCCCCCCCATGACATTAACGGGAAGCAGGGATTGGAGATTTGGGGGGGAGAGCCAGATGCGGGCCAAGCGGGAGCTTTGGACGAGAGCGCACTCGACGAGGAAGAAGAGAGGAACTTGGCAAGCTTGGCAAACAACGAAGGCCGTGAAGAAGGCACAACGCCAAACAACATAAGCAGCGGTTGTCCAAGAGATGGAAGACGTCCAACGATGCCGAGCGTGAGATGGGGTCGGGCAGTTGCCTTGGCTGGGGGTGGATGCGGTGTGGGTACTGGGTGCTCTGCAGCAGCTGGAGCTCCCCCGTGCAGGTTGATCACGAAGTGCCCTTTGCGCCTGGCGGCAGCAGTGACAGCGACTCGCACCTGCTGCTTGTGTTGTGGCTGGCTGGTGGGCACTCTATCCTGCCAGGCCAACAAAGTGCGGGGTGGGCCAGACTCTGAATCTGTGTCGCCATCAATCGGGGCGCAGACGACCGTCATGCAACCCCCATCACGGTAGGATACAAGCTCGACACTCGATGGTGGCTTCGTCGGTCCTTTGTTCGACTCGGCCCCCAGCACATCCGACGTGTGGACTCCGTTGAGGTCATAGCCTCGTAAGCTCTGCCCAGCCAGTTCTTTTCTCTGGAGACGCCAACGTCGGAAACAAGGAACTAGGCCAGGCCAGCAGATCCGGCTGCTTCGGCAAAGGCAATCCTGCTGGACCGGCGTGCGCATTGTTTGCAAGCCGGCACTCCTGTATTCAACCATCTCAAAAGGAAAGAGGGAGAAAAAAAAAGGAAGGATGCCACGGGCGCATACCCCTGAACCCGACGGATGGCAAGTTATGAAGGCCTACGCCAAGTCGCGCCTCATCTACCCGCACACCATTCCCTTCCACAGCGACAATCTTCATCACACTTGTAGCGAGCCCAACCAAGGCATCCATCGTAGTTCGATCGGAAAGTCATTCATGAAAGTCGCCCTCGACTATGAAGATTTGTACCTAAACCAGCATCGGCACAGGCCAGTGCGATAGCTTTCTGTTATTGTGACGCGGCTTCCTCCTTTCTCTGCCTTGTCAGCGAATGCACCCTCCAACTATTGATATTATTGGTTATGAGATGCAGTGCAAGAAGGAAGACTTTGGCCGTCCCAAGAAGATAGCATTTCGCAGTGCATGAAGGTTCGTCTACCCAACTCACGGTCGCAGAGTCTAAGGGTCTTTGCCGCGGTGAATACGTGGTATACGGTCTGCATGGCCGCCATCGATGGCTTGCAATTTTGACGCAGGAAAAGTACAATTGCTCGAGTCTCCGACAGGCGGTTCGATAGAGAGCCAAGCAGGCGAGGCATTGATAGACGGCGTCGGGGGCATGGAGAGGGCATGATTGGCCTCATCATGTGCGGTGCAATGCAAGTCTGTTTGACTGATGTTCACACTGAATTATTTCCCCGGGAATGCTGTTCATTCATGTACTCGATGATTACGCAGCTCTCTCGCCAATGTAGCCGGTATAGACATGGTTGCCCGGGCAAACATCGTATAAAGTACGATTGAGAGACGTCAGCATCACGGTTAGTGGTGATGGGCAGACGAATTATTACAACTCTCTTGGTGTTTGTCGCGCAGAAGGAGGCAGACTAGATTGTAAAGTTCTATCAACGCCGCGCTATGCGTTCACACAAAATCTATCTTCGTGGCGCCCAAGCTTGCAACCACTCCCTCATCTTGTCTAAGCTGGCATTCTCGGCCTCTGCCGCTGCAACACACCACTCCAGATCCCACACTTTCTCGGCAGCAATCAACTCCGCCATGCTTCGCCTCTTTTGGTTCATATCGTCCACGCAGAAATACATATGACCCTGTGGGTCGCCGGCCATCGCCACGAGCGGTTTCACCAAGGGCAGCGCAGCGGACGCTGAGGATCCCTTCGCCTCCAAGCTCAGTGTGGCTCGACCAGTCTTGCACCATTCATTGGTGCAATGAGATTTCCCGCATCCCTTCATCAATTGTCCTAGGTATCGTCTCTCGATTCTTCTCCGCAACGCCTTATCGTCCGGGTCATGCATGCTCACATACAAAGGACCAAAACAAATCGAACATAGCCCGATGTTGTTGCCCGTGCCTTGGTCTTGCGACATTGCGGTCCTGATTTGCCCCCTAGGCCCAACACCGTGCAGGGTTCTACCGCAGTTGGCGTTACCGCACAATGGCGGCTTCTCTCGGCTAATCTTGTCGAGCTCGTGGTGCTTCAGATGCGTTTCCATGTCGCGAAGCCGCACGATCTTTTCGCACAGATGGCACTCTGTCGTCCTGGCACCATCGGCGAGTTCGTGAGCTGTGAGTCCGGACAGAACTACCTCCGGACTGGGTTCAAATGGATCGCCCTCTTGCGGAACCTCGAGGTGGCAGAACCGACAAAGTATGAGCTTGCCCGGACACACGGACGTGCGATGCCTTGCGAGATCGGCCAGGGAGTTTGTCGTGAAGGCACAATCCTGGCATTGGCGGTCTTGGTGGAAGACCCAGTCGTGTTTGCTTTTACTGGCCGTGGAGTTCCCCTTTGCCGAGTCGTGGCCGCAATGCCAATGGCTGTTCCACTCCTCCGAGTCCTTCTTGAACACGGCGTCGCACTGTTGGCAGGCTACGTTGTTCCTTCTGCAAAAGTTCTCATGCAATACCATTGTTCTTTGGGGTACCCATTGCCGACAATTTCGACATTGCCGCTCGTCAGCGTTGTGGCCCGGGTTACCTGAACCCATCCCATTGACTTCATGTCTGCTGATTTGGGACGCAATCCTGGATCGAATTTTAAAGGATAAAGAGTCGTGTGCATTGGCTTGCGAGAAATTGGACGCGTGGACGGAAATCATGATTGATTCAGCACCGTCCATCTCGACATTTGACGGTTGAATTGAGATGGTCTTGGTGCCATTTTCAGCGGGAGAGAAGTCCCCGAAAACATGCGTGGCCTCTCTTGGTAATGATCGCTGTCTCGACGATCTCGGCGTGACGAACAAATCTAGGCCCTCTTCCCCCTCGATATCACTGAGGGTGACGGTCAGGATTTGCGAGCGGTCCCATGATGGCAGCACGAAATCAACATATCCGCCTGGTAGCACAGTTCCAGCAACATCCTTCCAGATATCCAGGCTGCCGCCATTTGAATCGCCTCCGGATGCCTCATTGCGTGTCTCGTTCATGATTGCCTGCATCGTCTCACGAGCTTGGTCTTCGTTCAAGGCCTCGATGTCGACTTCCAGGTCGGTGTCGACGATACATATACTTTCACCTTCAGGCGATAGCTTATCGACCAAGAACTTAAACTCCTCACCCCGAACTCCATTGACGGCGAGGACGGAATTCTTTGTGAGACACGTGAAGTTATCCCTCAGATGACGCTCCAGGAGTGACTTCCAATCATCTGGATTGTACCCTGCCTCCAGTGGTCGCAGGCGTACATAGGTTCCTTTTGGTGGAGCAGTCGCATGAATGGTAATGTGTGCTGAGTCCAATGGCATCGGATCCCTCGTAGCAGACGAAAGACTCGCATCCGGTAAGTCATTGCCGTTCTCACGAGTTAAGCGCTTTGCGTCGATGCCCAAGGCTTCCAGAAGCCAGGGACTGAGTTTCGCGGTCCCTTCTTCGGACGAAAACTCGCGGATACCTGCGTAGATGACGTTTCCATTTTCTCTATTCACAAGCCGGAATGTCAGTGGTTGTGGTAATTGTTGTTGTTGGAAGCCCGAGGCGTAGCCATTGGATCTATGGAAATTTGGGCCCTCGAGACTATCGAAGCTTGAAGTTTGTGCAACGGCCAGGAGTTGCTCGAGCGCGGACTGTGGAAGAATGATCTTATCCCCAGTGAGTATTTTCGGTGTGAAGCCCTCCAAGGGAAGAACTCTAAAGGAGCCTGACCAGCGCAAGGCCACCTGCTCTGTCATGATGGTGGTGAGATCGGAACCTCGGCGGACTATGACGTGCTGCTGTAAAACATGTAGACTCCCAGGGGCTTCACTATGCTTGTTCGCTCATGCCCAAGATCAGAATTGGTATCGTCAACATTATCAAACAGTGACTTGCAATCATTAAGAAGTCTCATGGGTGAGGCTCTGAAGAGAATCCCTTGAAAGTTCGTACTCAATCCCGATGAGAAGCCCATGCTATGTCAGCGGGTTCTGTCGAATTCCATACTGGGCTAATCGCCTTGGTCAGAGAGCAGAGCCACAGCTCGTCACGTGCGATGGCCAAATCGATGGAGACTCCATCTCTCTCTCCACAATGCAACGTGTTGGTGTGCGGTGCCAACGCCAGAGCTGTATCGTCACAACCGGGACTGCGTATCCAATGAGTGCTGCCTGAGGAAAACGCTGCTCCGCGATAGCGTATGGGCGACCGATCAAGTTCAAAAGCTGGGTGAACAAGAGCGACGAGACGGCACTCAGTCTTGGGATGCATCCGCTTGCCTTTAGCCGTCGGCTAGAGTCTCCAGTCAACCATGATTTCGAGAAATCGAAGACCTCGAATCAGGCAAGCTGAGCTGCAGGAGACAATTGTAAGGGGCCGAGGCACTCAGTCCATTTGAGAATTGCCGGATGCTATCGGTCTGAAGGTCCTTCACAATGGCTATCGCCAGAAGTCGCCCCGAGAAACGAATGACTCAGTTTATCCCCTTGCCCGGATGGTCACGTCCAATATCCTCCGTGGCTACGGATATTCGCAATAGAATAACAGAGGGGGATTCTTCGCAGACTTGCTCATGTTGCCGCACGTAGGGAAAAGATGTGCAGCCTGGCCGTCTCACCAAGAAATGCAAATGCATGTCCAGAGGAACGGTGATGATCCAATGAGGATGATGGCAAGTGCTCGCGTAATGATGATTCCAAACCGAGGGCCATCTTCGTGATATTAAGCCACACTTTACGAGCCGTGTGAGCTGCCTAGAAGAGAAAAACTCTCTTCCTGCGAACCGATGCCCAGCCTGGGCATATCTAGACCATAAGGTCCCTTTGAGAATCAACACACATTCATTGCCTGCCGGCCGGCTTGGCTGCGGAGTGTGCTACAATGAAGATCAACACGGAGTAAAGGAACTCCTAGCGCACCACCGGGTCGCGACGCTGATTGTCGGGGCGCGAGAGAGAGGCAGGAAGCTGGAGGAGGCCACCTTGAGCTGCGCGAACATTCTCAAGGCTTTGTGCATCTTCAAGCCGAAGCTCTGTGCCGCCTTGCGGAGCGCGATTCAATTGTCATCTGCTTTCAGACTGCACATTAGTTTTCCCACCACGAAGAAGCGGGAGAGCGCTATGAAGGGTGTTGCGCTTGCGCTACTGCTGGCTGGTCTGCACCCGGCCACCGAGCAACAAGCTGTGCAGATCTCCCCCAATCTCGCCAAGAATAGCTTTGCGTCGGTGCGGTCGGCCCCTCTCTCGGACAAAAGAGATGCATTTTGCGCCCCAGACTTTCGGTGTTTGCAGGTTCTCCTGAGAACCAAGCACGTATCATCATCACTTTTTGCTTGGCGATTTCGAGCTGCTCGGATGCCACCTGCTCCCTCGGGGCGCCTTTGGCAACGTAGACCTACTTGGCTGCCGTCGGCCCTCCCGATTTGACGGCATTGACTTTCTGGTTGTAGCTCTGTATTTATCTTCTTCCTCAGAGCCCCTGGGAGTCTTTCAGATTGCGCGGGATGCACGGCCGCAGGCAGATTCTCTGTCATGATGATCAGGCCGGCTTCGCAACCCCCAGAACGGCATTGATTACGCAGCCCAGTTTTTAGCCGCCTCTGGCGTGATGCAGACGTGTCGCTGCTGGAAAGTCCGCGTGTTCCGGCGAGTGTCTCACGTTGTCTCGATGGCTCCTTCCATTTGGTCGACATCATGGCACCACCTACCACCGCCGCCGCCATTAGCCATCGATTCCTGCGGCGCCGATGTCGCCACTAGGCTCAATGCATCGACGGTAGATAACTACCGCCTCCCGGCCCCGGCAAGTGACATGATGTATTTACATGTTGTCCGTCAAAACGGCCTCACCCACCTCGCCAAGCACTCCACCAAAGCCGTGCAGAACCACTCCGTTCCTACGTCGCACTCATCGCACAAGTCTGGTGATCTGCGCCGTTGCCAGCCCGTTGCCTCCCACCCCCCCTCTCGCTGCCCGCCGTCAGCGCCTCGACAATCACCAATCAATCCCGGGTCTCGTTGTTATCCTTGACAGTTGAGGGACTGAGCAGAGACCTGACGTCCGCGTCTCGTCCGCAAATCCTTGTCCGCGACACAGACGCTTCGACAAAACGTGCCGCCACTGACTTGGCGACGCTGACCGCTGCAACCCTACCCTGTTTGCCGTTTCATCCTGAATGAGGAAAGCTTCTCCCTGCCCGCGTATGGGCGGCGCAAGGTGATTCGGCCTCGTCTGACCCTCCATCGTCTTGCATTGTTCCATAAGGGTCTGGGTATGACAGAGTTGAGATAACCTTACCTGGCATCTTTATTCTCGTTCCCCACGCGCCAAGCAACGTCCCCAACAGCCCATTATTTAATGCGGCACGACCGCTAACGCCCATCGAAACCAACCGGCTCGTGCCAGTGATTGATTGGTTTATCGATCGACCGTCTCATCATTGTCATTTCAAGGGTCTTTGTCCCTCATACTTACTCTTGACCATTCTCTGTTTTGCTTTTCTTTCCTTTGACTCTTAAGCTTTTCCATCTCAAGCGAAATCATTTGTACAGATCCCCAAACGCTGCTTTCCTTCTTTCCAATTTCCGCACATTGGCTTCCCTGGCAGCCTGACATGAGCTCAGCTCCCGTTCAAGCTCAACCGCGTCAAGAGTCTGAGACGACCTCCATATCCCTATTCGATGTTCTTCACAACTCTTTGATCCTCTGTCACGTCGCACCTTATTTACCCATCCATAGCCTTTTGCAACTGGCATCAGCAAGCAAAGACGTTCGGTCTCTCGTCTTTAATACGCCTGGCGTTTTCCGCCACCTTGACCTCACGCAGGTTCAAAGATCCCTTTTAAACATCACTGCGAGCGATCTCGGCCCTGAAGCTTGGCGCAATAGTCAAATAGATGGGAATATTCCCTTTGAGGAGTGAGTCACCCATATATCAAACCGTCCTCTCGGAAAAAGTACTGAACCTGCGACATCAAGCTTCTTATCCCGCCCGTTGCGAGGCGTTCTGAACGCCGTCCAACAGCAGAACATTCTGAAGAACGTGCAAACTCTAGTGCTTGATGGGTTGTCTGTTACTTCCGAAATATGTCACGAGATAATCAACGATGCGTCATATAACGTTCGCATCTTATCCATTCGCGAGGTCAAGAATTTGAACCACGCCAAGCTTCGCGGCGCGTTGCAGTACGCCTGTCGACCAACTCGCCCCAAGGCATCGCCGCGGCTCAAGGCATTGTATGTTTTCGGTCCGAAAGATGGTCACACTGACCATACAAACGACTCCATCAGCGTCAGCTGGAATCGGAGGAGTCGCGATGCGCTGGCATCGTCCACGCAATTGAAAGGTGATCCATGGTGGTCCGAACGAGGCCAAATTGTCTCTCGCCCCATCTCCCGGGACTGGGTTAGCTGCGTGGCATCATGCGAGGGCATCATCGCCTTTGACGCTGTACTCTGTCGAGGACCGAGGCATCAGAACTCGCCTGTGTTTGGCCAGCCACTCATCCTAGGTGACACCGCAGCTGCTGCGGCCACATATGCCGTGGCTGGTTGCGAAGGCTGCGGCAAGGCACCTGAGGGCTTAACAAGCGCCGGCACCTGCGCTGCAGTCACCCTACCTGCGTTGGCTCCTGTACCTATTATGTCGTCATCTATTCACGCTGCGACGCACCCTGCTGATTCGAGCCAGACATTCGTACCGCGTTGTGGTGATTGTCTCCGGGAGCGATACTGCGCATGCTGCAACAAATGGTGGTGTGAAAGCTGTTATCAGCTTCCAGGACAAGGCCAAGACCATGGTATGCATGGTGTCATTGTAGTTGATGAGGACGACAGTGTGTCAAGCATGGCGCAAATGCTCCATTCGTCAGAAACCACTCCGAAGATCAAGGTACGCAGATACACTACGCCCTACAATTTCTGGTATTCCTGGCAAGAGCGGCCTACTTGGCAATTCTCTGGATACTTCTTGGGGTGGCGCAGTGCTACTTCGCCAAACGAATCGCCGGCGTATAGATACGAGTTGCCTTCAGCCGTCGCTACTTGCCTGCAATTATCCGTCTGAGCTATGAGACTAACTTCAGATATGCAGAACCGCGTTTCGAAAAGCTGCTGGGAATGTGGCAACAACGTAAGTCCTGCTATGCATACAGACTGTATGGTCTGCAGCCGTTGCTGACCTCGACTGTAGTGCGAGTCCTGCATCAGCAAGACGCAAAGAGCCTGCAAAAAATGTCATGCGGGTTTTTGTATTGTGCACAATGAAGGCTCAACATCTGAATACGTAGGTTATGCGTTCACAGTGATTTGGGCACACACTAACGCGCTTTTTCAGTGTGATTGGTGCGTGTCTCGTGGCCGCGGACTGGGACGACAGTAAGTTGCATTAGGCCATAGGATCTCCTTGCCAATTGGCCTTTCTGATTGACATTGTGCAGTGACTCGGGCGCAGGACGATTGAAACTCAATCAAGGCAACCTCCCTGCTTGTCTGACTAGACGACGCATGCGGGATGCCGTGACCAGGCCTCTTGTTTAGGTGGTTTGGGCCCAAGACCAGGAGGCATCAGGGAACGTCCCTCCGAAATGAAAGGTCTCGAGGGGATGATTCAGACTCGACAATTACTCTGTCATTTACGATTTGTGATGTAATGAACGATATGACCGGCATTTGCTATAAACACCCTTCTCTTATCTTATGTAGCGACTTGATCTCAGCTCTAGCGGATGTGCGGCAACAGGGGAATAAAGAAACTACTTCGCTCCAACTCTGTTGTAAATTTTGCTCGTCAAACGCGAAGCTGATGCCGAAGCTGCGTCGACTAATGCAGTGCACTGGCAGCTGTCGTCACATTGAAGTGATCTCGGCATTTCCAGCTGATGCTCCTCGGAGTGCTGGTTTCCGCAAAATGATTTCAGCAATCTCTGACCAGCTCGATGTTTGTGGCCTTTTTCGGCCGCGAGGTATTCTATGTCGTCAACTTGTGTGGTCCGGCGGCGAATTTGCGCGCCACCAGCGTCGGGCCCAGCTCCTCGTACTCCTTCTTCGTCACGACGAGCTGCTCGATGTTAGGATGGCTGGCCAGATTCGCGGCTCCCTGCCATGTGCTGGTGACGGGATCAGCGGGCCGCGCAACCCGCACCACGCAGTCATCCGGCATGCGCTGCACCACCTCCTTCTGCAGCCGCTGCAGGAAGCCGTTGAAGAGCGTGTTGCCGCCCACGACGACAATGTTGAACAGCAGACCGGGCCAGAGGCCCAGGGGCAGCGACTGCAGCGACTGCTGGACCAAGTCCGCCAGCCCGGGCTGCGGCATGCCCATGTCAGAAGGAGTGAAGAGGAGCTCGGGAACGGAGAAGCGTTCGTTGCGCAGCGTGAGGACGTCCTCGTCGGTGCTGCCGCCGTTGCCGCCGGCGCCGGCAGCAGATGCCCCCAGCTTGCGGGCTTTGATGTGCCGCGCGGGATCGTAGTCGCGCACGACGCCGTGCATGCGCGTGTGGAAATCGGGCAGGACGTAGTCTTTGACGATGCCTGCGCCCGTGAGGTAGGTTTCGCGCTTCTCGCCCCGCGTGCCCTTCCACGTGTTTTCAATGTCGGCCTTGAAGTCGGCCGTGATGTAGCACGCCCTCTCCTTCATCTCGTTGACAATATATGTCTCGTTACGCATGTCAAAGTGTCGCAGGGAGAGGAGTCGCGCGAGGTAATTGGTCAGCAGCTTGCCCCCGACGTCCAGACGCCGCACGGCCGAGTGCAGCGGTCGGCCGCGCAACAGAGGCGTGACTGTCGTGTGGGAGTAGCCCGAGTCAATGACCAGGAGGACCTCGGCGGGCGCGTTGGCTGTGGTGGGAATGTCTTTGGGCGTTCGGAAGAGGCTCTGAATATCGTGGTACGCGTTGAAGCTTGGCCCTGTTGGGAGAAATGATATCAGCCAGTGACACTATTTGTGAGTTTGCGCAGGCGATAAGCAGGCCTGCCTCTCTTGTTCTTTCCTCCTCTCTCATTCCTCCTTTCCTTTTCCTTTCCCCTCCTGTTTCACGTTTCTTCAAAGACTCATGTTCCTCGGGATCTCGAAACTCACCCACGCCGCGGTAGTAGCTCGCAAAGCCATACTCCTCAAAGACTACCTGATCGCAGTTGGTTTGCAGCACAGGCAACCCACCAGGCTGCTCCGCGAGTATCAAGCGCGTGTCGGCAGGGTCGTCGCATTTGGGCACGAGCTTCTCAAACAGCTCCTGGTCCCATATCTCCTTTTGCGCCTCCCAGTTCACAATGAAACCTCGCTCGACGGGCCGTCGGAAGTGCAGCTCCCCAAAGTCTCGACATTTGGCGAGGTCCGAGGCAACATAGATCTTTTTGGAGCGGTCTCGCGCGATGCAGTTTGGGACGACGCGAGGATCGTGGATGCCGTTGTCGGTTACGACGCCGGCTTTGAGGGTGTAGCCGCCGTTGTCGACGACGAGGGTCTTGCTTGGCTTAGCAGGCGGTGCGGGCTTGGCCTTGCGTCCGCCCGCCATGTAGAGCCTGGAAAGGGAAGTCAATCGCCAGCCGTGAATTACTCGGGCAGTGATGGAACCTGGGAGTTGGGCGGGTTTCTTGAAGAGGCATAGCGGGGCGGTCCCTTGGCACGATGGATCTCGCCGGGCGGTAAGTGCAGCAGTATCGAATGCAGCACGTACAAGCATCTGGTGCTGAGGGACACAAATCTCACTCATGCTCTTCGAGGGCTCGCCATCTGTCACATGTTCTTCTCAAGCCCATGAAGCAGGGCGAGATGGGCAGCATTGCGTGCGGGCAACCATCTATCCGACATCGATGGGCTTGCATTCCCGGCCCTCAAATCTACACGGCTTTCTCTACGCTATGACCTACCTAGCCAACGGGTCGGCTTACACGAACGCAAGAGGAGCTTTTCAATACCAGCGAGCTTGCCTCAGATTCATCCAACTTAGCGACCGTCCTCTTCAGCGAACGCTTCATATCCTCTAGGTACATGTGATCTCTCCACCTCTTGGCGGGCCCCGACATACTGGACGAAAAAACGCGGCCATCGAACACGTAGCTTACTGTCCATTGGCAATGGGAATCCAGCCTTTGCGATTGCCAGCGAACGGGGCCTAACTGGAATTACACTAACCATGTGCGTAGGTCGAAGAACAAAGTGGTACAGTAGACAGACAAGCTTAGGCGGCGTGGTGATGTTGCAGTGAGCGATAGCAATCCTCGATCTTTGCTTCGCCGGGATCCTGCAGCGACCTGGATTGTGAACGAACCGAGGCAGAGAATCATTATCGTTGCGTGCCATAGTGTGTGGCCGAAAACAATCTCTTTTTTTCGAGTGACGAGACGGATCTTGCGCAGCCGAGCTACTGCAAATTGGCAACCGCAGCCGAGTTCCTCCAACACGGTATCGTGCAGTCTGATAACCCCTTGCAGCACCGAGATCTTTCACGAATCTATACGTACGTCATGATGACGCACAGCGTACGGGCATGTCAAATCTTAGCACTGTCCATGAACCTCGTCGGTGCCAAACCCCATCGCTGCGCGACCGCATCGCTGGGGACGACACCTTTTATCTGCCTCCTGTTGACGAAGGTCACACCACCGCTCTCCCACATAAAGTCTTTCCATGAGTCCAGTGCTGGCCAAATTTGCTCTCGTACAACACGCTCGATCTTACGTCGTCGATTTGACACTTGCTCGTTTGCTTGGTGCGCGAGGCCGACAACCCGTTTCCAGAGTGTCCAGGTCTCTTCGAGTTCTTCGACATTCGAGACCCCCATCACACTGATGCCAATCTTAGTCGGCAATTGAGCTCTATCGACCTTGGCGTCGCCGAGCAAGGTCTGCGGGTACACCGACGTGCCAAATCGCGAACCGATCCGTGCCCAGTTCTCCAAAGCCCATTGAATGGCAATCTCTTCGAGGGACTCCCCGGCTTGACCCGCAATGATCGACAAATTGCGACAAGCTTCCCGCAACTTCGGCGGAGCAGGATGCCAGGACGCCATGGGCCCATTGTCAGCTCCTCTTGTTGTGATTAAGCCCATCCCCAACATGCTGGCGTTCAGGACGCATTCGACGCCGGCTTTCTGAAATCGATCAAGAACATCATCACGCCCGAGCCGATCGTTTTGTATGCAAAAGTTCGAGTAGGACATAACCGCATCGATCGGCTCTCCGGTCTGCTCCAAGATCATTTCTGCCAACGATACCAGAGTTTCAACCGGGTAACCGCTGATGCCGACATAGCGAACCAGGCCCAGATCTCTAAGTCGGCGCAACTCTTGTATCGCCTCCAGCACTTCAGCTGGGGAAACAAACTCGACGTCATGCGTATATACAAGGTCCAGATATGGCGTACTCAAACGCTCGAGACTGCGACACACGCTGTAGCGAATCCAGCTTGGAGAGTAATCAAACTCGTCATTCGAGATCCTTCCGGCTTTGGTGATCAAGAAATAATCGTCTCGGGTTGGTGGTGGGGTCAGAGCACGAAGCGCGTCCCCCAACATTATTTCAGAAGGTCCATAATAGGGTGAGGTATCGAAAGCGGCGACATTATGATCGAGGGCTCGACGAATAATATCTGTATAGGGCATGCGCGTAGGATCGGAGTTGTATTGAGAATTGAAGGTGGCTGTTCCCAGGATCAGAGGTGGCAGAGCCTGCGACAAAGGCTTGAATTGGGTCGACATGATGCTCATCTGAGCTCGCCGACGGTGTCGAATGCGAGGGCCAAGCTTCTGCGCAACTGTCCGAACCGGGTGAAAAGGGACAATGTGTTAGCAATCCATGGTTTACAGGATTTTTGACCGGCGAGTCAGGTGGAGTTGGCTGTTGGGAAAGGAGAAGCATAAACCAGCGTCAGGTGAAGTGCACGGAGCAAAATGAAAACGCTCGGTATCGGAATCCCGGGACGGAATACGGCGGCGGTCTGAATGGCATGTCGCAATTGGTGACGGCAACGAAAATTCAAAATGACCAATGCGGTGGATCATTCCCATGTTCCCACCCAAGCCACGCTGATCCGTCCGCAGTAAGAATTCGGAAGGCGCCCTGGGCACGCTGCCAACCGGATTTAGCCTATCTGCTTGCTTGACTAAGCCGCTCGACTGGTTTCATTGCGTGGTTCGCACCTGCCGAATGGAATGGATACCGTCATTATTGCTTTGTACCCCCTCCTCTCCTAGGGAAACAAAGTTTAGCTCACAATACTGTCATTGTGATCATCTAAGAGATTTGGATAAGAGAAGCTGATCTGATTCGCTGTACAGCGATAACATGGCTTTCGATCAAAAGCAGCGTCAGGCAATTCTTATCAGGATTCTGGTCCCTCAGCACTGTCTGCCAAAGAGTGCTTCCAAGCGTCTTCGACCATAATCCGCTTGCGCAGCTGGACAGCCCTTCCCTGCAGCTTCCCGCAATATTAGTGCTGTCTGGTACGTGCATCTGCACCCAGGAGCGAAGGAACGTAAGAACGTGGAGTCTCAACTGCCCCTCCCTCCGAGTTCCGGCCATCAGCACCCGTTTCAGCCAATCAGTACCAAGGGCCACCAAATGAAGACAGTCAGACGCGACCCCTTCACTACCGATTTATGCCGCCATCGGCCGGATTCTTATGGCCTTGCGCTGCCCCGCAGTTGTGAGCCACAATGCCCGTTGCGACGCCCGGATTTTTTTGGGTTATGTTGTCCATTATTTCAGGGTGCTTTTAAGCGATCTTAGATTCCTCGGTTTCTTCAACTTCGTCAATTCTTGCCAATTGGATACCCGCTACGAGATCCTGCTAGCCGAATCACTTCATCCGACCATGACCCAACAGTATGTGCCATCCTGGTACAATTGACGCACGCTGTACAACGTACTTACCCCACATTGAATAGATCTGTGTTGATGCTCGGCGCGGGCTTTGTTACCAGTGAATATTCGTCATTAAGCTGGAGCGATGCCATCACTCCGTTGCTGACTCCCTCAATTAGAGCCCACGCTGGATGTTTTGACCAAGGCCGGCATTCCAGTCACCGTCGGTACGAACTTCCCCGCAGCCGCCATGTCCCCGTTCTTGTGACGAACATGAACTATGAACAATACCCGCGTCGATGCGAATGCCCCTGTTGATGTTGATTGTCCTCTTCTTTGATTTATACAGCTTGTCGAACTTTGAAGACCGCTCGAGAACTTTCTGGTGACAACAAACTTGCCACACCGACCACCGTCGATGTCTTGAACGACGATGCTTTGGACGCCGAAGTTGCCAAGCATGACTTGGTCATCAGCTTGATTCCATACATCTACCATGTCAATGTCATCAAGTCTGCTATTCGCAAAAAGAAGAACGTTGTCACGACCAGCTACGTTTCCCCCGCAATGATGGAGCTGGACCAGCAGTGCAAGGATGCCGGAATCACAGTCATGAACGAGATTGGCCTCGGTATGCCCCTTGATTCTTCCAATTCTCCACGTATAGTTCACTAATTTTTTCGTATAGACCCTGGCGTTGACCATTTGTGTAAGTACACTGCTAGTTTTGAGGCAACTCCAGCTATTATCAACACAACGGCCGCAGCAGCATCAAATTACCACTACCGCAACCACTAACTCGAATCAGATGCTGTCAAGACAATCGACGAAGTTCACGCAGCCGGAGGCAAGATCCTCAAGTTTCTCTCATATTGTGGAGGTTTGTACTTTTTCCACTTCTCCCTAGAAAGGCCGAATGTCCTGCATAGATGCCCCACTGACAGCTAGCTTGATAGGACTTACTGCTCCCGAGGATAGTGACAACCCACTGGGCTATAAATTTTCCTGGTCTGCCCGCGGATTTCTGCTTGCCTTGAAGAATCGCGCTGTCATTCTGCAAGATGGCAAGGTCGTTACCGTCGAAGGCAAAGACCTAATGGGCACAGCAAAGCCTTACTTCATTATGCCAGGTTACGCTTTTGTTGCCTACCCCAACCGGGACTCCACCCCTTATGCCCAGCGATATAACATCCCCGAGGCTCAGACTATAATCCGCGGAACTCTCCGCTACTCAGTCTTCCCCAGTGTGATCAAGACTCTGGTGAATCTCGGTTTTCTAGAGGAAACACCGGTCAAGGCTCTTGAGTCTCCCATCCCTTGGAAGGAGGCTACCCAGGCTGTCATTGGAACCGCGTCATCGGACCCTGAGGAGCTTAAGGCTGCCATTATTGCAAAGAACAAGTTTGACTCAGATGAAGACCGTGACCGAATCCTCTCTGGTCTTCAATGGATAGGTCTCCTCTCTGACGAAAAGATCACACCTAGAGGCAACCCCCTCGATACACTCTGCGCCGTTCTCGAGCAGAAGATGCAGTTCGAGGAGGGAGAGAGAGATATGGTTATGCTTCAGCACAAGTTCTTGATCGAGCATAAGGATGGATCCAAGGAGACCCGTACGTCGACTCTCGTGGAATATGGAAACTCAACATACTCTGCCATGGCACGCCTGGTCGGAATTCCATGTGCTGTTGCCGTTCAGCAGATTCTGAACGGCACTCTGTCTGAGAAGGGTATTCTGGCCCCGATGACTCCCAAAATCAACAACCCTATCATGAAGGAGCTGAAAGAGAAGTATGGCATTGAGATGAAGGAGAAGACTATATTCTGAGAAGGTGAAGTGAAAATACGGGGAAAAGAGAGAAGAAAAGGGAATCACTTGCTAAACCAAACGGAGTGCGCTTGACCCAACCTCTAAAACCACAAAAGTTAATAGAATTGGCAAATTGGCAAACTGGAAAAAAAAATGAATCAAGCTCGTCGCCGCTCCTAGAGGATGCTGTACAATGGCATACCAATTGACCTCTTTGATCTGCGATGGTCAAGGCTCTCAGGCGTATTGATGTATAAAACCCGGGATGCCATACAGGCTTCTGATGATCGAGCGCCGGCCGTATTGCTCATAGATCCTGCGAGGAAAGGGGAGGCATTTCCCTTTGACGGACAAATCTGCTGGGGCTACTCTACCGGATGACCAATCTTCAATTCTGAAAGCAATTCGATAGTTATAATTACTGCCGTACTCGACGGAGGAAGCCGGAGGGCACCAGCTCATCTGAATAAAAAGCGCGACTGCCGGTGTATTTGTCTACCAAGTTCGCTACGACCCATTTTTACCAAAATAGTACTTTTTCAGCATTCGCAGGAATGGCACCGGACAAGAACGCGCCCAGTGACTGGCCATCCTAGGGTCCCGGATCATACCACACCGTCCTCAGATCAGGGCACACTAAAACTCACTTCGATGACTGGGAATGCAAAAGAGCCAGAAAGAGAAAGACGGAGCGAGCAGGCTGCAGAAGAGAGATGCGTATTCCGCTAATTAAAAGCATTGCGCTGGCTACATTATCTACTGTCCTATGCTCCAGCCCGACCTTGTTCGATTCATTCTCATTCCCTATGTTCCTTGAATGAACCTTTCTTTGGGGTTTATACGTCCAACACTCCGAGCCGCGCGCTTCACTTGGATGTGTGCAGGGTACGCCCTGGGTTAGCACTCACATAGAAGCCTCATGAGTATCTATTTACACGACGCTCTCGAGGAACTGATCAGCACGGTGACTATTGCCAAGTAAGCACGAGACATGATGAAGCAGGGGCAGGAGAATTGAAGATGTAGTACACAGACTATGTTCTGTAGCCTCAATTTGATTGCGTATATACACTAATGTACGCTTGAACAAACACAACTGCTTTTCATTACTTGAAAGACTTGAAACATGCAATAAATAAACTAGATTAGTCTTACACGTGCTGAACAGCTGGTTTCTCAATGTAGTCGCCAGCACCAAGAGTTTGGGCAAACGTGGTCGTTGGCTTCCACTTGGCAGACTTGCGAGGGGTGGTCTCCTCCATCATCTTGTCAACTTGTTCCAGCGACAATCCTTTAGTCTCGGGTATCAAAAAGTACGCGTACACAAAGGCACACGTGCAGAGCCCGCCCCACACGAAGAAAACTGATGACTTCATGTTTCCGCGCTTCTCACCAACCATGTAAGGCGTGATGACTGCAATGATGGTGTTCCAGAGCCAGTTTGAGGCAGTTGAGAGAGCAACACCGCGGGATCGGATTGGGAGAGGGAAAATTTCGCCAATAACGATCCAAGCGCCAGGACCCCAGGTGGAAGCAAACCAGAAGATGAAGATGGCAATGAATGCTATTTGAGCGTTGACGGCGGAAATATTGTCCGCAATGCTGTTATTCACGGGGTCCGCTGGATCAGGGTGGGTGTAGTTGAATCCAACGGTAACGCCGATGATAGCGACCAGGAACTGGCAAACGAGCATACCGGCAGCGCCCACGATCAAGATGGTACGACGTCCGAATCGCTCCACAGTCCAGAAAGACAGAGGGGTGGAGAGAACATTGACCAATGTGAAGATCAGGGAAATGAAGAAAGTGTTCTTGATGGCGCCAGTCGACTTGAGGAAAGGAGTGGAGTAGTAGAAGATGAAGTTGACACCAGTCCATTGCTGCATCATCTGAAGGGAAGTTCCAAGAATAGTTCGGCGAAGGTTAGACTTGGCGGACCAAAGGCTGCCCTTGAAGCAATTGGCCCAGCTGCCGAACCAGGTAGTGGAGGGAATCAAAGCGCGCTCGTACTCTTCATTGGCGATGATTTCAGCGATCTCGGACTGGACGTATTCGGAGTTCTCAGGCTGGCCTCGGACACGAGACAGTGCGGTAATTGCCTGGTGGATGAGACCCTTCTTGACAAAGTATCGTGGTGAGTCAGGCAGGAAGAGAAGACCACCTCCAAGAATCAAAGCCCAGGGGAACTGAATAGAAATCGGAACGCGATATACGGCGGTGGTGGTGTAGTCCTGGGTGGCGTATACGACGACTGAGGCCAACATGATACCGATGGTAATGCAGAATTGGTAACCGGCGACAAGTGCACCACGAACTTTGCGAGGACACTGTTGAAACAGACGAAGAGTAAGCAACGGTTGACACAAGCGAAGGGATCGGGATCAAGTGGGTTGAGAGACTCACGATTTCAGACATGTACAGAATGACAATGGCAGACTCGAAGCCAACGCCCAAACCAGCAATGACACGCCCAGCAACTATCGGCCCAAGGGCATGATCAGGGCTCGTGATCATTTGGACGACAACACCAAGGGCATAAATGACACAGCCAATGATGACTGTCCACTTGCGACCTATCCAGTCGGCAACATCGCCAGCAATCAAAGCTCCAAAGAAGGTTCCGCAGGACAAGATGGAAACGATGAGAGACGTGTGGGACTCGGAAATTTCTTTGGCGCCAACACCCTCAACAGCGTCGATAAAGATCTTTGATCCCAAGACACCGTTGATGTAACCAGAGTCGTAGCCGAAGAAGATACCACCAAAAGACGCGAAGGCGCACAGCAGGTAGGCCTTCCAGGTGATGGGGGCCTCGATATGTTCTACATCAGGGGCTGTGTGAAGGGTGACGGAGGCCTTTCGGTCCTCACCCGTCTTGCTGATGCCGCCGGCCATTGTGCAGGTTTGCCCTGTTTCTCGGGTCTTGTTGTTGGAAGAGAAAAGAGGTAAACACACGAGGATGGGAAGCGATGTCTTGGACGACAATGCTCCAAGGAACCAAGACAAGCTGCCGTCTAGCGAAGCCCGTAATACGGTAAATGAGACAAGACAATGAACAAGACCGAATCGCTGTCGAGGCCAAAAGTATAGGAGGTGCGGATGCGGTCGACTCTTTATCTCACACGCCAGTGGAGCAGTCGATCAGACCCTGCTAGGGTTTCCAAGGCGTTGCATCCCGCGCTCGCTGGCGGTGGAAAGTGCGAGGAAAGACCAGACATGTTACCGCGGATATGGTTTGGGACACAATTTGAAAACGACAAGGCGTGCAGGGGTTCGCAGCGCGCATCCAGACGATGGAGGGTGGAGCCTTCTTCTCCAGTCCGGGGCTGAGGAAGGGTCATTCGGACAGCAGAAAAGAAAAAGACGAGAAATGGAGATCCGAACGGCCATTGCCTGGCGTGGGACTGGGCCCCCCGAGATGCTAAGCTCTGGGGTTAAAGCGAAAAAGCAACAAAGGCGCCTGTCCGGGGTACCCGCGTGGGAGATTTGCGGGGGGGCTAGACGGGCCTGGGCTACGAGAAAGGGCCGACGATGCTTGGGGGGGAGGGGGTTTTGATGGAGGCGGTGGCCCACCGGGGCTAGCAGAGAAGCGCCGAGAAGAGCCCTTTGACCTGTTGTTTTGAAGGGAACGAGGGGCGGTGATTTGAAAACGAATCGATCGCGTATTTGGAAATTGGCTTCATTGTCGAGAGTTGGGGAAGTTGGGGAAGGTGGCCCTCTCTCGCAGGACAGTTCCTGCCCCGTTGCGACCGTTTTACCCATTCGGTCGCGTTGGGCAGTGACCCCACTCGCAAAGGCAATCCAGAAACTCTGTTTCATTGAATTCCTTGGGTTCGCTGTGGCCCTCGTTTCACAGACTGGCTGCGCTCGTTTGCCCGGGCTTCGACACGCGGGATTCGACGACGGGCGCGACGAAGCTGAGCTTGAGCTTCGTCGCTCCATCACGACCAAGATTTTCCCATCTCACAAACAGCTTTGCCTTGCTTGCTTGCTTGCTTGCTTGCTTGCTTGCTTGCTCGCCCCGTACACAAATGCAACAGACAGAGGGACTAACGCCTCGCAGCACAATGCGCCGACAAGTCATGGAAGCCGGTCGCGCGGAGTCATTGGTGTTTCTGCTTAGCCTGCCGCGCAAATGCGGCCACCGCCGTGGCTAGCAAGTACCTGTGGTTGCTTTCAGGCGAGCAAGAGACGAGGTGACTAACACGGAAGAGAGTTCGACACCGCACTTGTGTCAGATGCAGGCAGGAGGTCCGAAGACGCCTCACCACAATCCGCTGGCCAACAATCTAGCCGACAATAGTTTGAGAAAATCGCAGCATCAAGTCGATGAAAATGAACGTTGCCTCTTAGTTCTCCTACCTCAACGGCTAGCAGCCACAGACCTCTTGTTGGTTTATTCATAGCCCAGAGCCGCGCACCCCGTGGCTGTAGGATAAGACACCGGCTCTCGACTTCCGGATGGGACAATTTCGGTCGTACTCGTCACAGCCAGTGCACTTCCCCGGCCGCGCTGGTTGGTCTCGTGATGACTTGTTAGACGATGGCTGCCGCCACTCGAGATCGACGGGTGGCTTTCTGTCGGTCGACACGCCACTGGGCTTTCGACCGATTGCAAATCTACGTTGGATGTGCGGGGTGTGAAACACATAGGACCGAGATGATGAGCGGCTGATGCTTAATTCTTCATTTTCCCCATAATCTCCTCTCCTGGCATTTCAGAGACCACGAGCAATCGAGGAGCTAGTGCAGCGGCATAAACTCGGGCACAACGCGGGGATCAGGAATTCGCGGATAGCATCTGACAAAGGCCGAGACAGGTGAGACATCAACAAGAATGGGCTGTATCCGTGCAGACTGCCCTGCCCGTCCGAGAGACAGGCATTTGCGTGCTGCAGACTTTTGACTCCGTTGCATTTCCCCCATCTCTTGGCACCATCCATCTCGCTTTCCCGCGGGGGGGTAACTCGTTGGCTGAGCAAGGATTTGGCAGGGATTCCACACCACAAAGTGGATTTGGCCGAACTGGAAATTTCTGCTCACTCAAACTTGACAAGCCTCTCGAAATAGGCATTCGCATGAGCCCGTCGCCACCAAACCGGGGAGATCTTCTGCAAACCCGAAGCCCGACGAACCGCGCCATCCAATCAAATATGTCACAGTCGACGCCATCAGAACCTTTTGTGCACGTCGCAAGTTGCTTGCCTTGCCCCTGGTCGTCGAAACACTGACTGAATATATACGACACTCATCTCATGCAAGAGCGCTTGTCATGGACTCCCCACCAGGCCGCATGAGCTGGAATCGTCGCATCGTGGCATCTTACATGTCTGGTCGCACAAGGCCCCTAGCCAGTGCCTGTGCGCATTCTCCTCGGCGGCACAGTCCTCGACGAAATTCGTCGTACACGTGAGTTCGAGCGTCGCCCCGTCAAGGTGAAGGGCGCCGTGGCCACGAAACGACTCGTGAGCGACAGCGTTTATCCAACCATGGTCGTCTCACGACCCATACGGAGTACGGCGCACTTCGAGCTGGGAGCACGTACGGCCTGCCCCCTTTTTTTTTTTTTTTTGCACCGTCACGTCCGATGCGTGATTGGCCCCTCGACCATTTCAACCTTGTTCGTGGCTGGTCAAGGCCCCGATCGTGCGCGTTTGTTAGACGACGACAGGCCGGATTGGGGCAGTAGTCAGTAGTCACACTTCTCCCCTTGCTAGTCCGAGCCCGGACAGGAAGAGACTGTCTGGTCCAGTCCATCTCCACGACGGCCATCGAGCTGCCCGTCGCCAACAGCCACTATACGAATAGGATGGCTTCTGGTCGCAACGCCACAGTTCGAGAAAGGCCGAACCGTGTATTACTCAATCATGTGTTCCGCGTGATCGTATTGGATCCACGCTAGCGCATAGTCGGATCAGCGGAAGCAGGGCTCGCCAGGGACACCGAGAAATTTCTGACCAGTAAGTTGTTGCTTCAGAATTCGACTGCTTGTCAGCGGTGGACTATCTGTCGTGTGCGCCGACGAGTTACAATATGTGCCCAGCTCGGCCCGTTACGCCGCCTCTGCTTTTTCGAAAGCATCACCGTGACGTGACATTGCATGTTCGGCTGTGAGACACCTCGTGGCACCTTGCCATTTGGCCTGCCCGTTGGCCCGGTAAGCGCATGGAGTACGTACATAGTGTGCATGCATCCCGAGCCTGTCCCATCGCCAGCGGGTCGCAGGCCGTTCTGGCAATGACGACCACATCTGCATCGCAGCCGACTCGAGGCTTCCAACAGCTCACCTTTGCTACAGGACACGCGACAGCGTCTTCTTGAGTGTCTCAATTCCAATTTTACATGGGACACGACAGCGACGACACGCAATCAGGTGTGGGCCGGTTGCACTTTATTCTTGTGCACAGCAGGTTGACATTGTGTGTGCTTGCGCTTGCGTCTGCAGGAGGCGTGCCTTGAAGCGGCTTGATGGCTGCCAGGGCTTATCAATCATCGCCCTAGTCACCAACACAACACAACACATCAATTTACTTTCGGGTGTCCGTCTGCCAACTCTCCCCGTTTTTTTTCTCTTCTCGCCACGTACGACGCAAAACGCACACGGACTCGTCACAATCACTCATCGGAAATGAGAAAAGGAAAAGAAAAAGAGGGGGGGGGGGGGGGGGGGGGGGGGGGGAGGCGGGAAGGCGAAACTCGGACAGTCGAGCGGCTTTCATTGGCCTGGAGGGAAGCAGCTGCGCAACGCTCCACGGCAGCTTTCTTCCGAAATTCCGTGTACTCGAAAAGTACCTGGTCGGCATCCGTTTTGACTCGAGGCCCGTTTCCTGAGGCCCGTTGACGGGCGCCCTTGTCCTCTTGTGCCCGTCTCGCTCTTTCTGGGAAGCGCGAGGGAGCATGCAGCATTCCTCACTGCATCATGGTTGCGTGTCTGGAGAGGAAATTGTCCCGTGGTTGCGCACTGCCTTTGGGAACTCTGATGGGTGTCACAGCCCGCGTATTGTACGTTTGCATCGTGGAATCATGTATATTGTAGACAGGGTAGGTTGGTGGGAGCTGTGGCGGCGATGGTCACACCCGGATAGTGATTTTTGCGTCCCTCGAGCATGCATGCATCCCTCGAATCCTGTCTCTGAACCTGGCAGGCATCGAGACACGGCGTTGACGACGGCTGCGCCGGCACTTGCGTCGGAGGACCTGCTGGTTGCCGCAATTGCTGTCATATTTTCCCCTCTTGTGTAATACTCCCAAAATCCGCCCGTGCTCGACCACGCTTCAGACTCTGTCATTGGTGGGATCTCTCCAGGACTTCCAGGGCTGCTTTCATTCTAGAATTTGCTCGTTTATTTTTTTCGCTCAAATTTCTTGATTGGACAATCATGGCAAAAACGTAGGGTAGGTTAGGGACACGCTCACGTTCGAGTAGGGCTTGCATGGCTTTTGTTACCACGCTCTACTACTGTACCTGCTCCGAGAATGAGATACACACGGCGCTTCCTGGCAGCAAGGTTGAGAACACATCTTCCTGCAGCGTCGGCGATGTGTGCATATTGTGAAACTGTGGCTGGGGTGAGAAAGCCACCAGCCTGCACAACAGGTGAGGAGCAGCTACCCGGCCAGCTACCCTGCGAGGCGCGACCCCGATCCAGTACTACGTTCATGGTTTGCTGTCATGAGTGTTTACCCACAGAGCAATGTGTGCGGCTCTACAGGTTGCCCGGCGCACAGCTTCAAGGCAAAAAGAGCGCATAGTAGAGTTTTGTGTCAATTTCGTATATCTCGAGTTCTCAAGGAATGTACAGCAGTTGGTCGAACATTCCGACGGGTGACAGTCACCCTAGACGCGTGTGAGGACACCACGAAAGACATCCAGGTCTCCTCTCCCATTGAGACGCTGTTCACACCTTCAGAGCATCCGGCAAGCGGCGGAAGCCACCACAGCGGGCCACATCGCACTGCAGCTCCACCATGCGCTTCTGGTCACCCGTGGGATCAGCAGACTCCTTCTCGAGGGGCCAGGTGAGGAACTCGTTGGTGTAATTGGGCGTGAAGGCGGGACTCAGGACACCGAGCCGCTGCCCGTAGCGAGTCACCTTTTCCCAGTCGCGGCGCACATTCTTGAGATCCTGGGAGAAGTAGGCGTAGCTGCGCTCAAAGATCTTGCGGTTGAGCTCCGAGCCCATGACGGGCTTGAAGTCGACGTACTCCTTCCACGCAGCGTAGGGGTCGGCGAGCACAAAATCGGTCGCCTTCTTGACGGCGCGCATAAAGGCGCGCACCTTTTCTGGGTTGGCGGCCACGAAGCCCTCGTTGCCAATGTACAGGATGGAGCAGAAGCAGCAGCAGCCCAGCTCGGCGAGCTCGTCGATGCGCAGCATCTGCACGTCCGACTTGGCCCGGCCCTGCGCGGCCAGCCACTCCTCGAGCTCGACCATCTGCACGTTTTCCAGGCCGATGCCGGCGTCAATCTCGCCCTGGATGATGGCCTTGGAGACGTTCATGCCGCACCGCACGGCGGTGTAGTCGGCGGGCGTCAGGCCGTAGTGGGATGTGAGCTCGTCGATCTGGATCTTGCCAAACTCTCCGACGTATCCGATGCGCTTGCCTTTGAGGGAGCGGAAGTCGCTGCTGATGCCGGACTCTTTGAGATATACGACCCCGGTGAAGGGTTCGTCCAGAAGACTGCCGAGAGAGACGACGGGGAAGTCACGAGCTTTTGCCTGGGGGAAACAGTCAGCCGTCATGCAACCTTGAGGGGCGGCGGAGAATCTGGGGTGTTGGGACTGAGTGTCGGGTTGCTTACGGCAAGAGTGTGAATCATGGCTTTAAAGCCGAGGTCGACTTTGCCGGTGCCAATAATCTCGGTAACATCCTGTTTCATGATCAGCAAACCAGCCAAGCTAGCCAACGTGACTTGAGCTCCACGCACGCTGGGGTCATTGGGCTCGAGAAGGGCGACTTTGATGCCCTCGTCCTTGAAGTAACCCTTGGCCTGGGCCAGGTACAGCGGTGCATGGTAGGGCGTAGCGTGCCTGTCAAGAATACATTAGCACGACTTGGCACCCAATGTTAAAAGGGGAGACCAAGATGGACAGTTCTACCAGTTGGTGAGAAACGTAATCTTATCCGTGGACATGTTGATGGCGATTCGAGGTGACAGCTGCAGGAGTTAGTGGCCCGCGATCGAGGCTAAGGGGAGAATAGGGTCTTCAAGAAGCAGATCCTTTCGCTGGCATTATCCAGATCAAGTTCACCGGTATTTCTCAGATCAATCCCCCCCCTCACCGCACGTGTGGAGGGGGATTGAACACCCGGCTGCAATTCTTGGTTCAACACGTTACCTCGACCTGAATATGCGAAAATAGGCATCATGGCTTCTTGGGACGCTGTGTCACGCGTACCACAGGAACGTGTCTTCTTTGTTGTTCCGAGAGTGAATAGATAGAATGAGCTGGTGATTCACGTTGCGGGGAGAAACGTAAAGGAGGAGGAGGAAGATGAGGGGAAAGAAGTTGAGAAAATGCCTCTCGCTCCGTCGATGGGCATTTATATGCTCTCTCTCTCGGGTATTGGACGGACTACCATACTCCGCACTCTAAACGGAGCTACTCAATGGGTCGATCTCTTTGCTTGGTTCTCCACAGATGGCGGAGCGGGCACGACGATGATAGGACTACGCTGTTGTCCTTTCCAAGAAGGGCAGCATCCAATGAAACAGCATTACATCACTGACTTGACAAACGGGCCATCTTTGTTCCCACGTCCCGCAACGATAACGGCATTGCAAGCTTGTGACGGATCTCGGCCTCCTATCTTGCAGAAACCCCACCGCACGCCTGCGCTCTTTTGGATGGAGCGGGGTGGGAGGACTGACTTGTCTGCCGTCACCAAGAGGCAATCAACGGCACAAAGCAATTAAAGCAGCGGTTGTGAAGTCAGGAGTCAAGTGAAGGCTCAACATTGCTATTGATCAAGAAGTTCAGAAGCCGACCCTCTATCGGGTCGCTTCATTATCCTTCCTTCACTGTTTCTTTCTTACATGGTTTTCTCCAAATCGTCCTCCTATTCCTCTTCTCTATTCCGCTCGCGACAAAACAAACAAGCTTAAACAAGGAAAAGAATGAAAAGGGAAAGAAAAAGAAAAAGAAAGCAGAGAAACATCCGCCGCCCCGACAAAGCAGGGAATCTCCTAATGGTCCCCTTCCCCTTAACGAGCCATGCCCTGTGACATGCGCTGCGCGAGGTATTAACACCACGGGTTCTTGCAGCCCCAGTCTGCGTCGAACAGTGTTTTTTCTTCTATTTGTTTTCATCCTTTGCGTTTCCTTTGCACTACTGGGCTGCCATTACATTATAGCATCTATGCCCAGGTGGCTCACCTGGCTCGGCGGGCCGCGCCTTGCTGTCTCACGTTTTGCTTTTGCTGAGTAGCCGCTTTGCCTTCTTGCTTGGTAGCTTGCTTGGCGGCTTGCTGGTTAGCTTGCTTGTTAGCTTGCTTGGTAGCTTGCTGGGGCTGCTTGTCTTTGCCTTGAGTAGCAGCGTTCTTCTGGCGTTGCTGTTGCTGCTGAGGTTGCTGCTGCTGAGGTTGCTGCTGCTGAGGTTGCTGCTGCTGAGGCTGCTGTGTCTGGGGCTGCTTCTGGTTTTGCTTCTGGTTTTGCTTCTGGTTTTGCTTCTTGCCCTTCGCCGCCTGGTCGCCCTGTACTTTTCCAGCCTTGTCCGCGTTGTCTTTGGTATTGTCCTTGTCGCCGTTGCCAGCTCTGCCTCCATTGTTGGCACCATTGTTACCGCCGTTGTTTACAGCATTATTACCGCCATTGTCGCCGCCTTTTTGGCCACCATTTTGGCCAGCTTTCTGGCCACCTTGCTGTCCACCTTTTTTGTCGCCGCCTCTCTGACCATTTTTGTTGTTATTGTTGTTGTTGTTGCCGCCTCTCTGACCATCCTTGTTGTTGTTGTTATTGTTGTTGTTGTTGCCGCCTCTCTGACCATCCTTGTTGTTATTGTTGTTGTTGTTGTTGTTGTTGCCAATATTTGGAGTCTGCTGAGGGAACTGGGCGGTCTGTACCTGGTCTGCCAAGATGGCGTTGAGGGCCTCAAGGTTGGACTCGGCTCCCTTCGTGCCGGCAGCTTGGTTTGCCGCAACGGCCTTTCCGAAGTCAGCCTGATTGATCAAGACCTGCTCCTGGACGGCCTCGAAGCTTTGTTCCGTGTTGATTCTCTCGGGAGTGTTTACCGTCTGCTTAGTATCGACCTGTTGGAGAGCCGCACAACCACCGAATGGCCCAGCCACGGCATTGTTACGGCAGCGAAGAGTGCACACATTTCCCGTTGAGGCTATTTGCACAAAGGCTCTTGTCAGTCACCTCGGGATTCGCGTGAGATCGTAGAAGAGGTTGCAACTTACCACCCACACACTTGAGGTTGTCAGGCATGGTGACGAAAATGTCAAAGTCCTGCGTCTTGGCTTGTGAGAGACCGTTGGCCCCGGGAACATTGTTCTCAACCGTGAGGTTCTGCAGCATCGTGGTCAGCCATTGAAGCTTGGCAGAAGAGCGCAGCAGAAAGAGACTTGGGTTCGTCTTACAATGAGGTTGCTGGCAGTGTTGCTAGTCTCGTCGAGATCACAGAAATAAGGACCAGCACCATCGGCATTGACCTGATGGATAGTGACCTTGACCTTGGAACCAGCCTTGACCTGCGTCACGGCCTTGGCGGCCAGGTCATTTTCCGTGCTCTCGCCCACGTCAATGTTGCCCTTGAGTTCCGTGCGTCCACATTGGTTGACGACGTTGGCCCTGATCTCAGCATCTCGGATGATGGAAGTGTCCTGCTGGCATGGAGTGATGCCGGTGCAGTTCCTGGCCACAGAGTCGTCGGCTGTATCATGATTCTCTTCATTAGCTTCTGTTCATGCCGAGGACTGATCTTGCTAGTCTGCTCAAGGGGGGAGAAAAGAAAAGGAGCTACGAACCTCCAAAGGCCTTTCCTATAGGCGATCCTTTGAGACCCTCAACGGCGAGCAGCACACCATGGCCATGAGCCACGGCCAGCAAAGATGATGCGGCGAGCAGCACAGAGTAGCGGTGCATCTTGGCGAAGAAGAAGAGGAGAAATCTATACGGGTCCCGCCGTCTGTAAAGTGCAGAAAGAAATAGAAGGGGAAATGGAGAAATGGGTAAAGTGGTGGTAGTAGAAGACCAGGAGAAGAAGTCAAAGTAGAAGAAAAAGAAAAGAAAGAAAAAAAGAAGTGAGAATCACCAGGATTTCTTTTCTCTTTGCCAACGAGAGAGCAAGTGCTAGACGATTGATTAATGAGGAGTGACAACAGACGAAAAAACTTGAGGCTTTGAGTGTCGGAGACGCGGCATATATACACACTTGTCCGAGCGCCGCAAAGTCAAGACCGAGACGTCGCGACATGTCGCCCGAAGAATAGAAGACTTCACTCGCTACGATTTTCGTCACATCTCTGTGGGATCGAGATGACAGCTCTATGCGCGCTTGCCTCAAAACGAGGTTCATGGTTCCGTCCCACTTTTCCGCTTACTCGTTAAATCCTGACAAGAATGTTCCGCATACAAACGCGCGAACGCGCAGGTGTGTGTGTGTAAGTGTGTGTGCGTGTGTGTGTGTGTGAGTCTGAGGGGGGAAAATGAGTGTGAGTAGCAATGAGAGTCAACTTGAGCTATGCGAGGTCCCACAATCCCCTTGTTTCCACGCGATTATGCCCCCGGAGCCCAGAGAAAAAAATAGTCATGAGGAGCTCTCGAAGGCGACGCCGTTGCTCCTGTTGCACCATGACTCCTCGGGAGTTTGATATTCCTCAGGGCCAAGCCGAGGACCAGTCAGGCGCAGCGCGAGAGAGAGGGAAAAGAGAGTCGTTGACCGTTCCGATTTTCCGCAGATCCGAAACTTTGATGGCTGTCGGCCTAGCAGAAGCGTCCATTGGTGATCGCGCGCCAATCGAACGGCACAACCTTAAACTATTTTTTCTTCTTGGAGTTGTTGCTGTTTGTTTCTGCTTGGCAAACGGTTATTTGTGCTAGTATTCTACAGCCTCAATCTATCTTTCCGCAATCTCATTTACAATTTAAAGAGAGCCGATAAAGTGGTTTTCCCCAGAGGCACGGGTTCCTGCCTTGGGATATTGCTCTCATGCGCTTTCTCGACTCCGCTTGCCTTGCTGACGCGGATGGGCTCTGTCGCTTTGATCTGGAGATAACAAAGCACGAATGGGGGTGGGGGAGGAAGCCCGGAGAGTAATGCTTATGCTATTCATGCGTCACAGAAAGCGACTGTCGAAATATGGCATGACCGAACGATCATGACTAGTGCGACTCGTGGAAAGCTCTTTGGCTGCGTGTTTCGGATCGTTCCAGGGCGACTACTGACTGGGTTTTTTGTTCGGCTGAAGCAGGCGGTCTGCCCACCAACGTGACGCGTTTCAGCCTGACCAAGGTCACTGACGGGACGAAAAGGCGCCCATCCCTGTCAAGGTTTGGGGGGCCAGATTCGTTGGGGGCTAGCCTGCCGACTCATCTCTGCTGTTTCGCAACAGACATTTCGACTCAGGGGCTTGTGTCGTCTTCTGCTGGCATGCAGTACATGACGTTCCATTCTGGGACCTGCCTTTCATCTAGCTGATGTTGCCTCTTGTCTTGGTGCAGGGAGCAGAATGGCGAGGAGCACCCAAAGTTCTCAATGTGACACGAATGAGGTACATTGCACCTATTTCATCTTGACAGCACTTTTCGCTGACACCTCAAGGCAAAGGCATAGCCTCTTGCTTTGTCTCCGTGATACACAGCGGTGTAACATCAGAGGGGGGCAGGGGCCGAAGAAGAGGGAAAAAAAAAGAACGAAAATGACTTGAGTTGAAGGCGTCTAGAAGGCAAACAGAAGCCTTCTAGGCAGATAACATGAGTGCTTCATCCCTATCTGTTTTGATCTTCCCCGAACGCTGATCTTCTTTATGTGCGTCTCTTCAAACCTAAAATAATTGTCAGCTTTCTTCTCTTCACTCCCACTCCCTCCCACTCCCTCCCATCCCACCGTTTTGCGGTTTTGTTTGTTGTTCCGAAGAAACACGGATAGGTCTCTTCCTGTCTACTTGTCTGATTTCCGACAAGACTGAACCCGCAAGATGAAGGCTCTCACATGCATGACCATCGCCAGCACGCTGCTGGCTCACAGTCTCGCGGCTCCTCACAAAGCCGACGTCTCATCAAGTAAGTGCCATCTCAATGGACATTGATCGCCACCCTGAAGCCTATCTCAAGAGACTAACGAAATTGGCTTGCTAGGGGCGATTGAAGTCGTTGCCTGCTCAATTTCACCTGGCACAGGCAAAAACGCCGCGCCAAAAGTGTCCTGCTCAACATCTGATGGCAAGGAAATCACGCCGCCTCCTCCTGGGGGCAAAGAAAACGGCAGCGGCAAGAAGGAGCCCAAGAAAGAAGGCGGCAAAGGCGCTGCTACTCCTCCAAAGGAAGGGGCTGGTGACAAACCCAGTGAAGGAAAAGGCAGCAGCGGTGGCAAGAAGATGATCAAGGTCGTCGTCGGAGGGCCCCAAGATTTGTTTGTGCCCAACGTCGTGCGCGCCGCGGCAGGCGACCAGATTCAGTTCCAGTTCAGCAACGGCAACCACACGGTTACGCAATCGGCCGAGAACACGCCGTGCCAGCCTCTGCAAAAGTCCAACGCCAAGGCCATTCACAGCGGCCACATACCCTTTTCAGGAGATGCGAAAGACGTGGGCACCTTTACCATGACGGTGAATGATACGGAGCCCATTTTCCTGTACTGTGCAACGGGGCCGCACTGCCAGACTGGCCAAGTCATGATTGTGAATCCGTATGTTCTCTCCGACCTGACGTTTTTCCTTCTCATAGTCCGGCTCACTGACCCGGGACTCTTAGTAAAACTGACGACGCAGTCGTCAAATACGCCAAATTGGCAGCATCGGCAAAGGAGAATGTCGATGGCGGAGCTGTGTCAGGAGGCGTAGTGGGCAAGATTGCGCTTGCCGAAGCAGACTTTGTGCCCAAGAAAAAAGAGGAAGAAGGCGGCGCGAAGAAGGAGGGCGGCGCAAAGAAAGAAGAGGGGGCGAAGAAGGAACCGGCAAAGGAACCGGCTAAAGAGCCAAAGAAGGAATCGGCGAAGGAGCCAAAGAAGGAACCGGCGAAGGAGCCCGCAAAGGAGCCCGCAAAAGAGCCGGCCAAGGACCCAAAGAAGGAGCCGGCCAAGGAAACGCTGAAAGAGCCCAAGAAGGAGCCGGGGAAAGAGGCGACAGAAGCGGCGGCCCCGAAGGAGCCGGCGGCAGCGGAGGAGGCAGCCAAGAAGGAAGAGGAAGCAAAGAAGCAAGAGGAAGCCAAGAAGCAGGAAGAAGAAGCCAAGAAGCAGGAAGAGGCCAAGAACAAGAAGCAGGAAGAGGGAAGAAGAAGCCAAGAAGCAGGAAGAGGCCAAGAAGCAGGAAGAGGCCAAGAAGGAGCCCGCAGCGGCCGCGGCGCCGGCGACGGAACCGGCGGCGAACGAGCCAACAGAAAAGAAGGAATAGTCGAGGGCGGAACAGTCATGCCAGATGACAGGTTGCCTTTTTCAGAAGCGCTGGGCGCGATGCTGTATACCCGGTTTTTCAATCGACGCGGTGTTCTCGGATGGGTAGGGATTAGACACGAGCATCAATCTATATTGAACTATATTTGAACCTCTTGCGCAAAGAACGACCTTTAGCAAAGCACCAGACCATTTTGCTACCCTTCGGAAGCTCCTCCTGCACTTGGACTACGGAGGAGAGGGGCGGGAGGACACGGACAATGGTCAGCGGTGGAAATAGCTATATTCGTGCCAACAAAATTGCTGGTCCGTGGCTATGTGCGGCGTCAATGAATGAAATAAGAGTGTTGCTTTTGCTATAGACAGAGGTCATTCCCAATATCAACAAGTCATGTACAATGTTCCCTGTTTCTTTCTGCACTTCACTACTCATACGCCCCCCCTTCCTTTCCTCCCCTTTCTCCACCACAAGAAAAACCTTGTTACCCGGATCACAGCAGAGTGACGAGATCGTAGACGCCCCTGTACAAATAACACCGGCGGTCCAATTCCTGGGGATCGACGGTCTTGATCATGTCGCCCGGCACCTTGTCCAGGTCGTTGTCCGGCCGCACGCCGCCGCCGATGTGCGCCAGCTTCGGCGCCATGTCCCAGCCCGGGCCCTTCCTGGGGTCCCTGACAAAGTCGGCCCAGGCGGCCTGCATGCGGCTGCTCAGCTCCATCTGGTACGGGGTGGCGCCCTCACGGGGGTAGGTGCCAAAGACGAGCGGGACCTCGGACGAGTGCCAGGCGCCGCTGCCGTTGAAGATTTGCGTATTGGCGAAGCCGGCGTCGAAAAAGTACCGCCACGTGGGAATCAAGGCGAACCTGTCGTCCGACGCAAACACCTTGGCGGGGCACTGCATGGTGAACTCGGTCAGCATGGTGCTGATCTGGCGGAAGGCGTCGGGGATCCCCGGGCTGCCGATCGGGTAGTGCTTGTCGGCCAGGGCGACCAGCTGGTCCTTGTACTGGGGGTAGCGCTCGGCAAAGTACCTTTCTGTGTTGTTGGCCGGGTACACGAAGGTCAGGCCCTCGTCGGCGTTGGTGCCGATCAGCACGGGCACGCGGGCGATGCGGGAGAGGAGGAAGTTGGACGTCAGACGGGCCTTGCGGCCCTGGCTCGTCCACGTGGCGCCGTCGTCGTCCTGGACGGGGCCGAAACGGAGCGCGGCGCGCTCGACCAGGTCGTTGAGCCGGGCCGCCGGCACGCCGCGCAGGCAGGAGAGGGATTGGCCCGGCGGGCAGTCGGCCAGCCGGGCCAGCTTCTCCCAGGACGCGGCCGAGTCGTTGTTCTTGCCGATGATGGACGCCTGGCCGGACTGGAGGATGGCGCCGCGGAAGGGCAGCGGGCTCGGCGGCGTCGTGATGAGGGTGTCGACGCTGCCCGCACCTGCGCTCTCGCCCACGATGGTGATTTTGTCGGGGTCGCCTCCCACGGCCGCAATGTTGCGTCGCACCCAGTCGAGGGCGAGACGTTGATCCAGGAAGCTATATCATTTGTGTGAGTGTACGGTTTCACCACTGGCCATGCTATGCATCAACTTCGAATAAGTGGCAAGGGGAAAACATAGGTAGGGTGTAGAGATTTACACGGGCGGCACGGACTATTCAAAAAGAAAAAACAGAGCTCCATTTTTTTTATTTGAGAATAGAAAAAAAAAAAAAGAATCAGGGAAGCGCATGAGTTGGAAGCCCATAGAAGTGACAAAGATCGTGTTCTAGTCCTCGCTTCTCAAAGCTGGGAGAGAGAGAAAGAAAGAAAGAAACCGGCTCTTTTCAAGAGTTGCCGAGCACAGATGGGAAAGAAAGAAAAAAAAGGGGGACACAATGAAAAAAGCACTTACCCCAAGTTCTGCTCCGATTTGGGAATGTCCGGCGAGCCCGGAAACCCAAAGACATTCGTCCGATAGTTGGACGTGACGACGATAATGTCCTGGTTGGCGGCAAAGCTCGTGCCGTCATACAATGGCAGGGCGCCCGTTCCAAAGTTGAAGCCGCCGCCAAACAGCCAGAACAGCACCGGTTTCCCGCCGCCGGCGCTGCTCTGTTCTCCCTTTCCACCTGCCGCCGCCGATGCCGATGCCGATGCCGATGGAGCAGGAGAAGCAAGAGTACTAGCAGAAGTAGAAAAGGATGGCGGCGGTGATGGCGCGTAAATGTTTAGGTTGAGGCAGTCCTCGCCGTCGCCCGCCGGGGGAGGAGGCGTGTTGAACCACTGCATGGCCAAGCGGCGCGCCTCCTCCGGGTAGGCAAACTTTTGGATACATGCTGGCTGGTAGTTGGATGCGTCGTAGGGCGAAGAGGAGGCATTCCACGGTTCCGGGCGAGTGGCCGGTCGGAAACGCTGCGGGATCCGACCAAACGGGATGCCGAGATAACGAACGACGGGCTTTCCGGAGGCTGGCTCGAGGACGGTGGTGCCGACGATGAGGCCCGAGTCGATGCTGGCTGTTGGACGCGCTGCTGCTGCTGCTACTGCTCCGTTTGCTGCTGTTCCTGCTGTTGTTGGTGTTGGTGGTGGTGTTGGTGGCGGTGGTGCCGGAACAGCCAGGACGGTGATAGCGTGAAAGAGGCAGCAGTAGCAGTAGCAGTAGCAGAGCAGAGCCGGGAACAACAATGCCATTGTTTGTTAGAACCGGTGCTGCGCCCGCCGTTTAACTGAACAAGCTATTCCTGTTGCGCATCCTCGCTCTTGCTGCGTTCTTCAATCTACCTCTCTACACACGTTCACATACACACACGCATGTGCACGAGATAAAAAAAAGCCACCAGGAGGAATCATGCCATGATGGCAAAAAGAAGATGGAAAAAGGGGAGGGGGAGAAGGGGGAGTGGCCACCATGACATTTTATTCTACTCTTGTCTCTCTCTCATCTACCCTCTCTCTCTCTCTCTCTCTCTCTCACTCTCTCTCTCGTTCACCGTAGTCGACAACATATGTATGTACTTATCTACTTACACCCCCATCACGCTGGTTGTTTTATTCCTGTCTGTCCCCCCTCCCCTTGCCTTGTTGGGCCCCCCGTCTTTCCCGCTCTTTGTTCGCTCGCTCGCTCGGGATGACGCTTGCCGCAGCCTGCTTCTATCGGTGTGGGAAACAAAGGGAAACAAGGGAAACAAGACGGGCCTGTACTCAGACCCCTAGTTCAATGCAATGTAACGCTCCCGCTTTCCCCCCTCCCGTCCAGTTAGTTGCCTTGCTCTCGAGGCCCACGCGCAGCTGCTGCTGCTGCTGCGCTTGAGTGCGTGCATGCATGCATACGCACCGCTTAGAAGGAAGAGAAGAAGAAGTAGAAGAAAAATGGGGTGTGCGCCGTTGTTGGGTCCACCCCCACCCCCTCTTGGACTGGCTGGCTCGTGATGACTCTATGCAAGGGAGGGTGAACAACCAGCAACAACGGCATTGTCTGTCTGTCTGTCTGTCTGTCTTTCTTTTCCTTTTCTTTTTTCACCCTTCTTCCACCGCCCCTTCCCCCCCCTCCCGGCGATCCCGGCTCGGCAAAGCAGCACGTGTTCACGCAAAAAAAAAAGAAAGAAAAAAAAGTTGCCAAGAACTCTTCGTGATATACCACTGGATGGGGTTGCACGCGTGACGACACTGTTTCGTTAGTTGGCCATATATTGACCGAGCAGCTGAGCTGGACAGGGCTGAGGGCAACGGCGGCAACGGCAAGTGTCCGACGGTTACTTCATGCAGGCCACGCCGGGTAAATAGCATTAGCAATAACAGTGCTATCGAGATAAGAGCTCATGCTACTGCCGGAACCGACATCTTGTCAGCCTCACTCGCCTTTTGTGGCCTTTCGTAATCCGTGGCGTTGCGCAAACCACCGAGGTGCGCTTGCATGGCTGCGTCCGCCCCAGGTACGGATACCTTGTTTTGCCATCATCTGACAGCGACAGCGTGTTTGACCCGTCAACACACCAAGCATTTGACAACAAGTAGTATCAAAAAAAAAAAAAAAAAAAAAAAAAAAAAAAAAAAAAAAAGGCAGACAGGGAACGCAAGCAGAAGGAAAGGAAAGATATGAAAAAAAAAAAAAAAAGGTCCGCAGACGTTGACCGTCAGTTGCTGCATCGAGATCCTGCACGGCAGCAGCGGCGGGAAATTCGGACGAATCTGCGTTATACTACAATAGGTACTGTACCTAGGCTGAGCTCTGTCTGAAACATGCGCCCAACAAGGATGGCCCCTCGGACACCGATCTCGTTTTTGTTCTGTGGCTGCCAGCCCACGCGGGAATGGCTGGCTGCGTGGCCAGCCAGCTAGCTCACGCAAAGACCAGGCCAAGACGTCCGATTGACGAGATACATTACATGATAGTTGGTTGCGCAAGGCGACGTCATGGCGCCAGCGGCATTTTCATCACCCATCACCAAACATGTCGTTCGTCGCGGGTGCGCGTGTTTGAATCACCGTGCGCATCGCTCAATCGGAGGCATCTAGGGTGAAGCCAACCCGTTCGATCAGGGCCCCTCGAGACACATTAATTATATATTAAGACACACGGGGGAAGGAAAGAAAAAAAGACGAGCGTCGGCAGTGCGCGCGCGCGCCGCCCAGTCCATGCGCTACCATGGCCCGCTTCGGCACTTGCGTCTCGACATGCTCCCCCGACGTCTCTTTGTCTCCATCTCTCTCTCACACACACACATTCTCTCTCTCTCACACAACATCACACACACACACACACACACACACATTCACACACACACTCTTCAGAGGATGCAGCAGTACTCTGCGCAGTACCGGTCGAGCGCGCTCGTGCCCGCCTCGGCCTGGATTCTCTCCTGCAGCAGGCCGCACGGAAAGCGAGGCAGCTTGCGCACCCGCCCCGTCCGTTCATCCCTGTGAATCCTCGTCGTCTCCCGGATGCACCCGATGATGCCGTAGTCGCGCTGGTAGTCGTCGAGCCGCTTCTCGATTTCCACCTGCTGCTGGCCGTCGTCGGAGCACAACCACGCCGCCACCAGGCACACGGGAAGGTGCTCTGCGGCCACCGGCCTGCGCCCCTGCGCCCTATCCGACAGCCGGATGGCGTCGGCGCAGAAGCTGTGACGCTCAGCCTCGAGCAGCAGCAGCTGCTGCGTCTCCTCCTCCTCGTCGCCGCCGCCGCCGCCGCCGCCGCTCTTGCGCAGCAGAAATGCATTCAGCGTCAGGCCGACCCAGAGCAAGACGCAGAGGCCGGCTTCGTAAAAGGTCTCTGCCTGGGCGAGCTGCGGTGCCTGCAGAGCAGCTGGTCCCGCACGTTGCTGCTCGAGAATATCGTCGCCGAGCCTCTTCATGTTGTGGTGGTCGATGCGTACCATGTTATAAAACCACTCGACGTGGTCTACGCTCCGCCCGGGGTCCCTGATTATCCCGGGGAGCATGGCGAGATGGCGATGATACAAGGTCCAAAAGTCGTACCCGTCCTGGACGGCCGCCCTGCTCGGCCTCGTCCCGCTGCTCGGGATCTTGTCTATCCAGGGCTCGAGGCTGTAATCGCCTGCAAATATGCTGTTGAGGATCTTGTGAGCCCCCCCTTTTTGTCAGCAAGTCTCGCCGACTCGAACCAGCACTGGATGCCGAATGCGTGTGGCTGGCTGGCTGTCTGTACTCACCACAATCACCGAGACGATCTGAATAATGCTTTTGCTGAACTCGTCCGCGGGCTCCACCTCGAGCAGATGCTGGAGCAGAATCGCCAACCCTCGGCCGTGGTTGGCAATTGGCTCGCCGGGAAGTGCGAGCCAAGGCTCGGCAGCCGAAATCAGGTACACGGCGCACAGTGTGTCGATGGAGTAGGCAGTCTCTTCGCTGTCGAAGCAGCCTCGCACGGCTTTGAGCGCACTGATGTACTTTTTCCGGGACGCCACCGTCATTGTGTTTCTTCTGCGCAGATCCTGAAAGGCGCTCACAAACACCGTGACGGATGCGTCCAGCGCAGGGCTCCTGCCCAGTCTCCGCGGCAGATCCCTGGTGAAGCGTCCGATGGAGCCAACGTCATAGCCCGGGTCAGTGACATCCAGCACAGAGATCAACGCCGCCGTCGTGACCGTTGTCTCGTTGCTCGGGACGTGAATCCGGAGCGTAGAAAGCTGCGTGCTGTTGCCCCCGCGTCGTAGGGCTCGGTCATGGGCCGCGGGGAAGGCGAATGACTGGTCGCAGAACTTGAACCGCCGCTCGCCCGATCCAACACATGCAAGTTCGAGCCGCGTGCAACGTAGACAGGAGGGCCGCGCTTGATCGCACTAGCAGCCGCATTGGATGATCAGTCAATCGCTTCTTGGGGCTGGAAATGCTGCCGCGGCCTTCCATACTTTCTTCTTGGCCCGACGACATGCTTCGCATCCGCGCGAAGACGGAACTCCCGGCATCGTCGAATCACCAGCACTTTGGCGACAATGACGTCATCCGACTCGGCTGTCAAGATTTGATGTGGTCCAGTCTTTTCTGCAATGTGGTTGATCGCGAGATCTTGTGCCTCGAGAATGCCGCGGGATAATCTCGACACTTGTTCTAGAGGCTGCGACGTCATTGCTTAGCCGCGGTTGTGCGACCCCAAATGGCGGGCGTGAAGGATTCTAGGCCCCCGTGTCTTGTGACGATGCACCCGGGCACTGTCAGACCGAAACGTGCTTGGGGTGGTGTGGTGACAGGGACATCGGCGTCGGCGCCTCGATGTGATTGGCTTCGGGAGCCGTGCTGACAGCAGGCTGAGGCGCGGAATCTGCGCTCTGCATGCCCGCTTTGTAACGAATCTGGCTGCTGCTTATTCAGACCGCAAGCCGCATGCAGTCAGAAAATAGGCCACTCGACCGCGACCAGACTATTTGTTGGCGGCTGCTACCTTGACGGCAGCGATGATGACGCCTGGCTGACGACGACGCACCTGGCTCTTTGGGGGGGTTTCCCACTAGAAGTGCTCACACGTTCCCTCGACTTTCTTGCCTACAACATCTCCTTGCGTCTTGCGCCCGACGGCCAAGGAGAACAAAATACGAGCACTCTGCGTAGAGACCACGCGCCAGGGGTAATCCGGGCCAATCTATATTCTTGTTCTATAGTCTATGCGATACCAGCCAATCGCTCCTCTATTGTCTCCATGTGCCCATCCTTCAACACACATACAAACTTCGTAGACTACCACGCAGCTTTAGCCAACAGGCCCTCAGGCCACCGCCGCACGGCGGCTCGCCTACATTCATCCATCAAAATGATAAACAAGCCAAAAGTGAATGGTAGAAACCAGTGCTCGACGGGGACTCCCGACGTGCCGAGGACAGTCTGAATAGAGGGTATGTACAACCAGATGGCTGCCATGCCCAGAGCGAACAGGATGGCTGGGAACAGGTACCAATTCTGCGTTTCCTTGTTGAAGAGTGGCGGATGCTGGAATATGCTCAGTCGCCTAGTTCGCGTAGCCATCAGATTGAACCATTGCATTACGACCAGGTTGACAAAGTAGATGGAGGAGGCCTCCGTCAGCTTTTGTTGGTAATAGTCTGGGTCGATGTAGGGAGGAATTCTGCCGAAACTGAACCAGAGATCCGAAAATGGAATGCCATTGCGCTGCAGGTACCAGAACGACATGGCAAACGACGCCACCGTCTCCAGCAGACCAATGATCCAGTATGCGTGGAGTATGAGCTGCCAATTGACCAACCGGTCCTTCTTGATGTTTCTGGGCTTTCGGAGGAGGACATCGGCTTCGGGCTTCTCGTACGAAAGCACAGTGGCCGCCGCGCAGTCGGTGAAACAGCTGCGTGACAAGGATTAGTCTGACGAGACTGGCTGCAGCTGTCTCTGAATACGTGCAACATACCAGATGATGATCATGAGGAAGGACGACAGGATTTGTGGCAGACCGAATATGACAGATGTCATGACTGGCCAGAACTCGGAGAATGTCCCAGCTGGCAACAGATAGGCGATCACCTGGAGCGAGTCGGATCATGTCAGTCGTGCATTCATGGCTGCTTGGAATGATAATCGGCGCTCACCTTCTTCAAATTGTCAAAGACCACGCGTCCGTACTGTACGGCAACAACGACAGACGAGAACGAGTCCAGCAACACCATGTCCGCAGCCTCCATCGCAATATCTGATCCGCTTCCCATGGAAATGCCAACATCGGCGGCTTTCAAAGATGGGGCGTCATTGACACCGTCGCCCGTCATGGCAACGACGCTGGATTTCTGGTATTCTCGGACAATACGGAGCTTCTGCTCAGGAGTTGTTCTCGCAAATACCACTTCGTCGTATTCAGTTAACACCGACCACTGGTGATCAGTAAGCGTGGTCAGTTCGGGTCCGCTGATCACAAGCGCTCCCTTGCTGGACGGTGTCGCTGATTGCTTTCCCCCTTCCGAATCCGATGTTGATATGCTATCGGGAGGATTTCTCTCGAGGTGAGATGCGCCATCAACATTCAGACACGAGATGATACCGGCTTCACGCGCGATCGACAAGGCAGTCAAGGCAAAGTCCCCCGTGACCTACACGTTTCGTCAAGTCAGCAAAGGCGTCAAGCGAGGCGGTATGGCCATCATACCATAAAGATTCGAATGCCAGCCCCGCGAAGAGTCGACACAACTTCTCGAATTTCAGGGCGTAGAGGATCCACGATTGCAACGAGCCCAACGAGGACGAGACCACCTTTGGCCTCCTCGATGGCGGAGGACTCGTAGTCAGCACTGGCCTCCGCCAAACGCTTCCCTTTAAGCAATTTTCTGGCCAGCAGAAGACATCGTTTGCCCTGAGAAGAGTACATGTTCTTGATATGTTCGAAAGTGGCTTTGACCTCCTGAGTGAGTTCCACAATGTCACCAGCTGGTGACAGATAGTGAGAGCACCGCTCGATCAAGACATCAGGGGCCCCTTTGATGGTCAAGAGCCTAGCGGAACATTAGTTACGGGATGGTGTGCGGTGCGGCGCCTGTCTGGATGACGACTTACAAGTCATCGTTGCCAAAATTCGCAGCGTCCTGAGGCGTCAGGGTGCGCTCAAGTGCCTCGTTGCGGGTGATCAAGAAACATCGAATCATGTACTTGTTCTTGCTGTTGAAAGCGAGCTCGAAAACCTTCTGCCAGCATGAACGAAAGTAAGAGACATTCCCAGGCGCGAAGGACTCAGCGAATCTGAGAACGGCAGTGTCTGTGGCATCGCCGAAAATATTTCTCTTTTCGATAGGGACGTCAGCTTGTGCCGCGTCTATTTCAGCACCGTTGCAGAGGGCGGAGAGGGCGCCGAGCTGCCCAAAGGCCTGAGCCACGTCGGCCTTCTCATTGCCTTCACTGGAAAGAGTCTGTTTCGCTTCGGCAAGTGTCAAATTATTGGACCCAACGGAGCAATCCGATACAGCCATCTTGCCCTAAAAGTTTTTGTTAGATAATCTCTGGACAAAGAACAGCACCATGCGCGGAGCTTACCTGTGTCAGCGTTCCCGTCTTGTCAGAGCAGATTACTGATACGGAACCTAAAGTCTCAACGGTCTTAAGAGATTTGCAAAGAATCTTATTCTTTCTCATGAGATTGGCCGTGATGGTTAAGCCGGCGGTGATTGCTATAGGGAGCCCTTCGGGAATGAAGGCTACTGCGACACTGACACAATCAACAATCAATGTAGGCACATTGATGTAGTCCGGATAGTCGCGCCGGAGCCAAGCGGCCCTACAAAGACAAGGGTTAGTGGCGTGCCGCCGAGACAAAGTGACAGGCCCGGAGCAAATTACCAGAGAATAATAACCAGAACGATCATACTCAGCATCAGGGCGCTGATGAAGAGCACAAAGTAGAGGACCTCCTTCTCCAAGGGGCTCATTCCCGACTTTGGCTCATTCGTCAAAGTAGCAATACGACCAAAAACAGTTCGGTCGCCCGTGGCCACCACGATGCCGGTAGCAGAGCCGATGATACAGTGCGTCCCTTGGAGGCCGATATTGTATGTCTCCAGATAATTTTCATCGGTGTGGTCCACACTGGCCGCAATCGGTCGAGACTCGCCAGTGAGAACGGATCGATCAAATTTCACGTCAGGCGAGACCTCAATAAAACGTACATCGGCCGGTAGCTTGTTGCCGGATTTGATGAGGACAACATCACCAGGCACAAGCTCCTCAGCTGGGAGATTGCCGACCTGTCCGTCTCTGATGACCTGACAATGCTCCGGAAGCATATCTTTGATGGATGACATCACGCGCGATGTAGACCAGTCCTGGAACATGGCGAAAGCGGCCTGGATAAAAAAGACGGCTAGCAAGACAATGGCGAGTGCCTGATTCGCAAAATGGATCAGTTTGGAGAACAGGCTCGGCAAGGCTTAGGAGACCGCAGATTTCCATACCAAATTGGCCAGCTGGGGGTTAGGCTCGCCCAATGGCTTCCACGAGACGAAGACGAGTATACTGCCCGTCAGTAAAATGCCCCCAAATCCCTTGAAAAAGTATCCAAATATGGCCAGGAGTCGGTTCGTCTTCGGGGGCGACGGCGCATTCTTGCCATATTCTTGCAAGCGTCTTTTCGCCTGCGTGTCGGACAATCCATTGGTTGGCGAAGTCGTCAGCCTTTGCGATACTTCTGTAGAAGTTATGGTGTGCCACTCTAAGTCACTGAGATCTATAGTGCGAGAAATCTCCAGGTAAGCTATCATGTCGAGAGATATAGAAGCTGTGTTTTCCTCACCTTTAGCAGCAACCTCACTTGCTCTGGCTAATTCGGCCCTCTCTTTCCCTTTGGACTCCTCGATCTGAAACGATCTGAGGGACCGCGCAAGTCAGCATTCGGCACGAGATATCGTGGTCGCGCTCGACGCGGTGCGTTGCGTGCTGCTTACACGGTCCGATACTGGATGGGCAACGTAAGACTTGGATCGACAGTAGTCCTAGCATGGATGCTCCGGATACCAAGAGAATCAATTGAATTGGATCGACTCAGACCGGTTCTGGATAGACTTCTACGACGTCTGTGACCCTCTTCCTCATCGTGCCATCGGATACGGTCTGCAAGCTGCACTTCGGCTGCTTTTTCTGTTGACATGGCCGCAGGTGACAGAATCAATTGAGACAGGCGCGAACTCAAGGCAGCCAGAACAAGTAGGCAAGACAAAGAACAGCAGAAGTCGTATAGATAATATGTGAGACAGAGCGTGCGACGTCGAGGGACTTGGTGCAAGACGCTCACACAAGTCACTTTCAACGGCCCAGGAACGCCAACGGAGCAAAGCTGCAATCTACGAGAAATTTCAACATGACCAGGGATGACTATATTGCCCGCTAATCGCGGCAAGCGAAAGCCGGCGTCGATTGTGGCTGGAGGGATCGCCCCCCATTGAGGCAAAATTGTCAATGTCCGACGAATAGAAAAGATTTAAAAAAAAAAACAACAACAATGAAATCAGCCTCGTGTCTGACCTGGCCGCTTTGGAGCCATGGTCTGGCCGAGGGCAGCCACCTCCATACCGGCCACTGGACATGACTTGCAGGCAAAATCACATGGGGCGCGGGAGCTTGTTGGGCCAGTACAGTGGCTCTGCCGCCGTAAGCTGGCGTCACGGTGAATTCCGCGACGCCTCATTTCTCCAGGGTTGAGCAAAAGCGCAAGACTGGCAACGGGCCAGAACTGGCCATAGTGCTCGCGGCTGCGACGGCTGGCTAAGCTTGAAACAGCGATTTGCAGGGGCACGGCTGTGCCACGCCACGATCCAGACTGGTCCGTCTATAAGAGGACTGTTGTCCACCATCCCAACGACTGCAAGCGAGAGGAGGCATGATTGTTGAGGAGGCAATGCCGGGGACCACTGGGACAGCAATGGCTTCGTCCTCCGAATTTGAGGTACGACAGAGCCGTTCGTGGGCGCTTACTCTATCGTGGCGAAATGGCTGAAGGGGGATATGGTTTATTCCAGTCTGAGGAAGAGAAAAAAAAAAGAAAGAAAGAAACCCAATTCTGGACGACATGGGCGAGTTTCGGCTACAGGTGGAATCAGAGGGTTAAAAAAATCAATCTGGTCACCATGGGGTCTTTGACTATCGTGGCCCAAGTACCTGCCCGGTAGTGCCTGCATGACAACCTCTCATGCAAGTATGAGCGATATATACGGCAGGAACATGTCGGCCGCTGGAAAGGGAAGCGAGAAGCACCTGCACCTGCCTCACCGCTTGTGATCAGGGTCGACCCAGAAAAGAAAATCATGCACGCAAGACGGGTCCTGGCCTGGCCAGACCAGACCAGACTGATCTAGCCAGCGCTCGCGCCCTGGAGCATCCACCGTAGCGCCTGTCGGAGGAGGGGAGGGGCTTGACAGCCGGTCAGGGTACTGATCGGCGAGGTGAGTCGGAGCCCACGCTCGAGCAAGGCAACGGTAACGATTCCTTTGCGTCTACTCGCCACGTCTGTGTCGGCCATTCTCCGAGGCTGTCGAGTACCAAGAAAAACGTCAGTTGGCGACTCAGCGGCGCGAGTCTGCGACAGACTCGGGGCTCAGAAGCTGCTGCTGCGATGCGACTGCGACCTTGCCAACCCCCGGGGAAGCCTGGTCTGGCACCATCTTGTAAGCTGCACATGCATGGTATTATTGTATGCATATTATCGCTACCGGGATTCGATCATTTGGTCTTCTCACACGCAATGAGAGGTCGTCATGTGGGGTGGGCTCTACGTGCGCCGGGGCAACTGTCAAATCCTCGACCCCGCCTGTCTGACGTTTTGACTACCTGCTTTCCATCACTGCCCTTGTCGCTCAGTCGGCGAGCCAATTTGGGCCCATCATTCACAAATTTGATCAGGATGGAGGAGGAACGCAATCGACTCCTCTCATAGCTTGCGCGCAAATGGCCCGGTCAAGCCTTGCTTGGGCGCAGAGGTTCAAACGCTTGAGGCGCCTCCCCAGCCGTTCATCCTACTTCAGGCGCAATGCTTACGTACCGATCGCTGGCCTCTCTGGCCTTATTTCGAGCTTGCTGCTGAACTCTTGGCGCGGGGTAGGGTTGGTGCGAACAAGGGCGAGCCCAGGGCCACTTTCGTCATCGTGCAGGTCCGAGGATCACCATAAATGAAGACAGTTCAGACAAACAAAGTGAGGAGGCATGAGTCTTGGCAGGGTCCCCTCTTTCGGATCGCTCCCGAGGAGGCCTCCCCAGGCACCTACCTGGTCTGGCGACTTTCTTTGCCCAATACCGACTGCTGAATTTTGCCAAGCATTCAGACGTCTCTAAATCCCGGCAATCCTTGACGTCTTGACGATATGGGTGGATATTCGGGCCACAAGCTATTTACAGCGCGGAGAGATAATTGCAATGCCTCGAAATCTGACAGGATTCGGGCAAGCAATGATGAGCTGCTGTTCTTCTTGCTGCATGCATGAGAGCAGGTCACCGGACTGGACGGGCCATCCAGATGCAGATCCTGATGCCGTTTTCTTGAACTCTGCGATTGAGTCGTTCTGGAGACTGTCTACTGTAATTGGTGGCAAATGAGCTAAGTGTTTCGCAGGCACGCAGTGGGTGGTGCCTGTGCATTCGCCTCCAGTTTCCGAAACCACTGATCAGCTTGGTTGCGACCGTTTCGCTAGTGATCAGGAGTCAACGTTGCGAGTCACATGCGGAGTATGATGAGAGGGAATTGCGTACTAGACATTGATATGCTACTAAAGGCTCCACGGCTGTCGCATTTTCGCTAGACTACGGCCAGCAGGACAAGTGAGTCATAGTACTCGTCGAGGGCAAAGATACAATGAATCGGTCAGTCTGGATGAAGTTTGGACGGACTACATAGAGGAAATGCAGCGTGAGTTTGATGAGTAAAGCACGGAGCAGAGTGGCGACGAGGGTCAAGCGGCACGCCAGCGGAAGACGACTGTGCTCCGTCCACGAGAAGGAACGCTGTTCGTCCGTCAAGGAAAGGGGGGACGCCAGCTCAAAGTGGGATCGGATTTGCCATGTAAGCTGTGATCGGTGCTCGAGGAAGGGCCCGCCCGAAAAAAAGAAGAAAAAAAAACGAGACGGCTGTCGTACTGCATAGCGGAACGGGCAGTTCGCGCTGGGAGCTGGGGGCGGCGAACTTTTCAGAACAAGAGCACTCGGGCAAGTCGTGCCGCGTACCCGTACTGAGTGAACGTGGGAGCGGGGGTCAAAACATCCGGGACGCCTGTGCATATTCAGTCGCGAAGCCAATCTACGGCGAGCACGGCAAGCTGTGTATGTCGCACCCCATGTCCACCGCAATGCGTCCCAGGTATTTTTGTAACCCAGAGGTGCACCAAGAATGGTGCGGTGGGTTCGTCGGGGAACGTTGAAATGACGGCGGTCCAAGGGCGGATGGACGAACAGACCGCAACAAACATTGCCATGTTGTCATGTCATGCCTGCCCGCGTGCTCAAATGCCTCTGCGGCTCTCTGGTCGAAACACACACTAGGGCGCTGCGCGATACGTTGCCATCCACCCATCACGCCGAAGCACCATGTGGCTCCGACTGGGACGCGTTACAACATCAAACCGGATCGCCCTTTGCAGCCAGGTTTTGATGGGCGAGGCTATGTGCTGATCCGATTCCTCGGCTTGGTGCCTCCCCACCGTGCCGGCGCGCACACTTCAGTCTGTCTTGTACCGACAGCGTCTTCTCGCTGAGCAGCCTTGCTCCCGCCATCGCCCGTTCCCCTTCTCGCCCCTCTCTCCCTCCTCTCTCTCCCCTCCCTCCCCCAGCTCGCCCCAATCCACCCCCATCACGGGGCAGACAGACAATCTGTGTGAGCTATGCTCCTCTCGTTCCCCATCGTGCCAGTTGCGGTCAAGGAAGCGCGAGCTCGGCCGATGGCCCCTGGGTGACGAGGGGCCCAGCTCGGCAAACCCCACGGATGCAGGATTCCAAGACTGGGACTTGCACAAACCCGTGAGCACATGCTGATCTCCGTTAGTTCGGCGCAGTCGCTACCACTACACCTTTGCGCTGCACATGTTTCGCTGCTCCTTGGCCGCTCCTGGACCTGCGGCGAATGTAGAATAGTCTCCATCCCTACCTGAGGTGCTTTTGATTTGCCCACCATTTGGGAATGGAACATGCACTGACTCCCCCGAGACTGGCTATGGCATTGGCCGATGTTTTCCACGCACACTAGAGGAAATTGTTCGCACACGCCTGGACCGTCCGTTACGTCGTTGCCTGTCTTGCTCGCCCTTTGCCCTACTGTGCCTTCCTTTTCTGTTTCTTTTACGTTCGCACGCCTCACAAGTCCACCCGTCTGTTCCTGCCCTTGGAATTTCTGCTACGTGTTACGTGCTCCCTGCTCCCCCTTTCCCGTCCCGTTCACGCATCGTTGCGCGAGTATTTGAGGGCGCAGGTGGCCACCTCCCACCTTCTTCCTTTCCACCCAACATCTGGCCATTTCCACGCTCGATATCGGCCATCATGGCCCCCTTCGAAGACCTCTAACACACGCTCAGGCTTGGGCTTCTTCTACTTTGGTTGTTTTCTGCAAGCCTTGTTGCCCGCTGTCGTCGCACCCCTTTTCACCCTCGTTCCTCCCCCGGCTCTGGCCTTCATACATCGCAGCCCGCCTGCCTTCCCACCCTCTTCCCACCGCTTGCAAGCGTAGCCGGCGGAATGCCCAAATACACGGAACGAGACCTGCAAGAAGCCGTCCGTGAGGTTCAGCAAGGAACGTCACAACGGTCAGCGGCTAAGCGATGGCATATCCCCCGTGCCACGCTTCAGGACCGCTTGAACGGCGGTATCTCGCATGCCGAGGCCCACGAGTGCCGGCAGCGTTTTTCCCGCCAACAGGAAAGGCTGCTGTCCCGTTGGGTCTTCCACCTTGCGGCTCTCGGAGTTCCTCCAACCCAAGGGCAATTTGAGGAATTTGCCAGCCGCATCCTGGTTGTCCATGGCGATCATCAACCCCTGGGTAAGCATTGGGTCCAAGGATTCCTCAGGCGAAATTCGGAGGTCAAACAGGTTAAAGGTGAGGTGGACAGCTGACCATCAGGGCCACGGCCAACCCACGTCATTTTGACTATACCTAACACGCACATCCACCAGGATATCTGTTCTCCTCTCAGTCCTCAATGGAACCATTGGACGTTGCTTGTGATTCGTCAAATCACCAGTCCATGAGGGTGCGGCGTCACGACTCACCACCACACCATTCACTAGAGGGGCAAACCACAGAAAACAGCCATCACGAAGAAGCCGCAGCAAGTTGGGACTCTTACAATTACATGGACGACGGTTCGGATATTTTGTTCGATACTGATAGCTTGGATGTTCCGGACTGGATTGAGCCATCGACTCCATACCTGGAAGAATACGTCATCCCGCTCTCAAACTGAGGCTCACCTCCCCTTCTTCCCATGCACATATTGAACCTGCCTACGGTATTTATCAGAAAATACTCCCAGTCTTTCCGATCCCTCTTCATGTGCCATCTTTGGCGTTCCGCAATAGACATGCTTGGCAGCGGCCGGTCTCTGCCATTCATCTGTCATGATGCTATGAAAATGAAATCTAGATAGGCAGCTTGCTTGACCCAATTTTGGAAAGTGTACGGTTTGTCGACGGCTTACTACCGCAGCTCCCGAGACTCTTTCTTCAGCAGGTTAGGAAAGATCACTCATAACTTGCTCGTGGACGCCATTGAGATCAGGCTTCCTGCCAGCATCAAGAGCGATGTTCGAGGAGGAGTTGCGGCTTGCGGCATGTAGGCAGCCGTGTTTCAATAAGAATAGAGATTCTGACTTTGTGCCTTTGCCAAGGTGATAAGTCTATATCATATACCGGCCGTAGTTGTAGCTTCGTCAGGACCAGACGCTGTCGTGAACCCGCTTTCACGCACGCAAGAAGAAAAGAATCAGGCCACAGCCCAGAAGTCTGGTTACAGCAACTGAACTGCGATGCAGAACGCATAATGGCACGCCTCTCAGGGTCTTCGGCGCGAGCCTATAGGCAGCCGAGACCCCCCTTTGGATCTCCTTTCCGGGTTCTTCACATCTGTTGGTCGTGGGTCAACCTGCCAATCGGCCGGCCGTCTTTACCGTCGAGACTCTCCAGGTCGAAGGCTCGCGTCCCGGAAATCAAGCTTTAAAGAGGCCATCCTGCCCGGACCAGTGAGTGACAAGTCGCAGCCTTGATGAACTTTTCAATTCAAGCATCGGTTTGCCTTACGAAGAAGCGAGCAAAGCTTTTCTTGCGACAGCCTCTGCAATCATTTCGCCGGTTATCTGTAGAGCTTCTGTTGAAGCACAACAAGGTAGTTCATACGACTTCTAAGCATACTCGAGTATCTGACAAGCAGTTCAAGCAGGCTGGTCATAACCATTGCGGACTCGCTGGTATGCGAGCAGCGGGCGACAGGCGATCGGCTTCCCTATCTTCCGCCCTCACATCCCGCCCAAATCGTACACTTCGTTCTACAGTAAACCAATTCCACGAATTCAGGGTGCCATCATGCCCATCCAGAAGCCTCGTAGTCAGTACGTCAGGGTGCCCGCCGCCATCTCACTCACGGCCTCCGCAAATATAATGTTCTTACGTTCCACCTCTTGAAAGCTGCTGTGATCTTTGAAAACATCATCCATCTGCTCGAGCGTCTTTCCATTGGTCTCGGGCACGAAAATGTAGGTCCAGACTAGGGACAGGAAGCAGAAGACCGCGAAAAAGACATATGCGCCATAGCCAGTGTTTTGGACCAAAGGAGGGGTGATCAAACCCTGCGACTGATTAAAACCACGAGAAGCGGATCTTGCCCAAACATTCATTACCTACAATGATGAAATTGTTGATCCAGGCTGACCTCCGTATCAGAAAAGTGATTCAAGGCAGTCAATGGTCAGGGCGTTTACTTACTCGAACACGTCGAAATGGAAACCCCTTTTGCTCTGAGTGACGAGGGAAAGATCTCCGAGGGCATGCCCCATGGCACAGGACCCCAACTAGCGCCAAACGCTAGCATGTAGAAAAGAAGAAATGCCACGCTGATCCAACCTTCAACCCGGTGAGACTGCCAGGCATCGGAATACTTGCTCACGAGAATCGCGATGACGACATGGGAGACGAACATGCCAGCGCTGCCGCACAGCAATATGATGCGTCGACCGTATCGATCGAGCGTCCACAGGCTGGACATGACGCCAATCAGTTGGGTCACGTTGAGAACACCCGACATGATGAGCTGAAGCTCAGTATCAAGGCCCATAGTTCCAAAGAGGGTTGGAGAATAGTAGATAAGAGCGTTGATTCCCACAAACTAATCGACAATAAGTCAGCTGAGAGACAAGGGCCTTGATCGAGGTCGCGGGCATCACCTGTGAGAAGAACATGAGGCCAGCACCGACGTGGGTCCTTCGCCAGCAACCGCTCCTGAAGCAATCGATCCAGGTCGATAATTCGAGTTTCAGCTTGTTACCAAAGCCGCCCTGGATTAGGACCGGATGACGGTCGGCCAGAATGCCCTTCTGGAACTTTGATTCCGTAAGGATGTCTAACCATTCACGCCGCACCCGAGTGTCTGTCACTGGAAGAGCCCTCAGCCTGGCAAGATTGAAGAGCGCTTCCTGACTTCTTCCCATGGACGCAAGCCATCGAGGTGAGAAAGGTAATAGCGTCGCGCCGAAACCAAGAATTAGCCCGGGGATAATTTGCAGCAAAAATGGCAGTTGCCACGACCAATGGTTTTCAATGTGCCGCGTCCCAAATGTAATCCAGAACGATATCACAATGCCAAGAACGATGCTCAGCTCTTCGAGAACGAGCAAAGTGCCGCGAGCCTCGGGAGGGGATATTTCAGAAATGTACAGAGGCACAACCATACTGAGCCTGATCGTTCAAACATTCATCAGGTCACAGCGCATGGAGCTCAAGATGGGTAGAGAAAACTCACATGCCGATGCCGATACCGCCAATCAGGCGAGCGATGACCAGCATGGCGTAGTTCACCGCGGCCGTCTGCAGTGCGGAACCGACAGTGAAGATGACGACCGCTATAGTGATGGAGTATTTTCGAGAGTAGGCGTCTGCGATCCATCCTTGGTTCAGAGACCCTGCATCGAGACTCAGTTGGCCGACATGCTCAATTTATGAGACGCGAAACATACCAATAAATGCGCCCAGGGTGATCATTGCCGTCATGAGGCCTTTATAGAAGCCGGCACCTGGGGCATTCTGCGAGACCTGAGGAAAACGTTCCACGAACTGATCCATTACGAGAATCACCGAAATAACGCCCTGGCTACACAGACTGTCAGCGAAGACGATTGCTGATGAACCGGTTGAGTGGGATTTATACTCGTAGCCGAACAGCAGGCCCCCGAGCGCGCTGAAGGAGGCACATATTGCCACGAAGCGAGATGCGGCCAACCCCCGAAACCCTTGAATAGAATGGAGAATCAGTGTCAGCGTGCTTTTCTTTCTTTTCCATAAAGGCTCATCATCGCACCATCTGGCCCGTACGGCTCTATAGATCTGTCGGCCATCACACGCCCCTCACTGTGTTCAGCCTGGGAAGGCTCAGAAGATACTATCTTGTCCATGTCGGAAGAGGTGAAGAACAATCTCCAGCAAAGCAGAATGCGATGTTCCCAGGGCTTTTCATAGATCCACGGGGAAGGAAAGACTGTCCTTTTAAGGAGGCATCGATGCCCACGAATCTCGTCGACGGGAGTGTCCAATCACAATCGCGATATTGGCTATCGCTCCTGCACGCTCAATTTATGTAGGATCCTTTTTGTTGTTGCAACCGGGAGGGTTGCATGCGATTGCTGCCCATCTTCTCACCGTAAGTGCCGCACACAAACACAGGCCAGCAAGGTAAAGTACTTTAAGCGATAGTATGCACCAGCAGCTCCCAAAAGTTCAGCGGCAGGTGGCGAGTCTACGCATATTGCGCTCATTCTGGCCCTCGTCGCAGGCCTGCTACCCATGAGGGCCTGTTCGCTCCTTCCAATTTCGGTATCGAGGATATCCGAGACGCCTCTACATTCGCTACTCGCGTACCTCGAAAACCAGCCAAACCAGCCGAGTCAAAACGCAGGACTGAAAGTCATGCTCGAGATCGCATCCATGCTCCTCTGTACACAGCTCGGATGGACTCGCGTGGCACGCCATCGCATGCATACAATACATGCAGCGTACGCAAGAAGAGGAGATCTGCCCGCGGCGCCTCTTCCTGCTCTGAGCAACAACGCTTCCCGTCTTCCATCGCCGTCAAGTACGACGGACGGCTGTGTCCTTGGGAGGTCTCCCAAAGCGGTTAGCGTCGCCGGGCCTGACTTGAAGCTCCCCTCTTGACGTATGCGAATGCACTTCGACGGCCAGCGGTCCTAGACCTGCGATGTACATGAAGCAGCCGAATTGGGGCCGCTCCGCCGCTGAAACTGCCCCGACAGCCTCCTGCGTTGAATCAGTTGTCCATCAGCCGTGAGGGGGGATCGCTCGGGGTCAAGGGCCGTGATGGTTTGTATCCACGACGAGCTGGGGGAGAACTGCTCGATAGCGGAGCCGCAAGCTTGTCAGACAAGAATTGATAAACAACACCCGCTCGGTGGGAGCTGCCGGATCTGGGGTCAGTGACAGGGGCCCAGGGGGTCCCCAGATTCGGGCCCCGCTCCCGCGGCCAAAGAGGGGGGGGGGGTCCCGGGGCAGCCAGCGATCAACGCGCTTTGTTCATATCTAATACATTGCTGCCGTCGCGGCCATCGCCGTCGTCCTGTTGAAGCCGCATCACTCAATGGACACGGCTCTTCATTCTTGGATCAGATCAACGTGTCACAAGAGCGTTTCCTGGGTAGATCTCGCCATTCTCGCCCGACTCAATTCATATTCGTCCTTCCAGCGCGCTCCTTCTCGCTGATCACCTCCCCCCCTTTCACCTCCTCACGACAGCTTGCTCGCCATGGCTCCTCCTCCGCCTGTCAAGCTCAACGTTGGCGTGGCTGGTCTCGGGCGCATGGGCAAACGCCATGCCCTCAATTTCTTCCAATCGGTTCCCCGCGCCCAGCTTGTGGCCGTGTCAACGCCCGATGCGCAAGAGCGAGAATGGGCCAAGGAGCATCTCGCGCCGTCGGGGGTCGCCATCTATGCCAAGTACGATGACATGCTCCGGCACGCGGGTCTAGAAGCTCTTTGCATCGCGTCTGCCACAGCCGTGCACGCCGAACAAGCCATCGCCGCCATCGAGGCCGGCAAGCATGTGTTGTGTGAGAAGCCACTTGCCACCTCTGCACAAGTGGTCAGTAACAAGCCGGGGCTACCTTCTTCTCCTTTCCTCCTGCCATGGAGGGGTAAAAACGCAGCAATTGCTGACATTTCGAGTCGGAAACATAAAGTCACAAACGGTAGTCGATGCAGCAGCCCGACGACCCGAGCTCAAAGTCATGTGCGGCTTCTCACGCCGCTTCGACGAGAGCTACCGCGATGCCTTTGCCAAGACCAAAGCCGGCCTGATCGGACGGCCCAGCGTTTTCCGCAGCCAGACGTGCGACATGCTCGACCCGACGGGCTTCTTCGTCGCCTACGCCCAGCACAGCGGGGGCATCTTTGTCGACTGCTCCATCCACGACATTGACCTGGCGCTGTGGTTCTACGGCAAAGAGGAAGACACAAAGGTGCGGTCCGTCAGCGCGGTGGGCATCACGGCCGTGGAGCCCGACCTGCGGAAACACAACGACCGCGACAACGCCGTCGGGCTCGTTGAGTTTTCTGACGGCCGCATCGCCTACCTGTACTGCTCGCGCATGATGGCCGCCGGCCAGGAGGACACGACCGAGATCATTGGCACAAGGGGGAAGCTCACCGTCAACATTTCGCCCACGGCCAATCTGGTGCGCGTCCACGAGCCTGGCGGTATACGCCACGAGGCCCCCAAGACGTACTGGGACCGTTTCAAGGCCGCCTTTGCGACCGAGGCCAACGAGTTCACTGCCTGCTGTCTGGACGGCACGGATGTGCCCGTCAAGTTGGCCACCGCTGTGGCAGCCGTCAAGATTGGCGCCGCCCTGCAGGAGTCCCTGATTACGGGAAAGAAGATCTGGTTCGATGATCAAGGCGAGCCTACCGAGCGACCTCACTTGTAAAAACACCGAGTGGGGTCACGGCACATGGGAAACAGGCATCGCCGAAAATGGCATGGATGAGGAAGAATAATTTGCCGCCGAGCTCATTGAATGACAGGCTCGCCCTCTCGTCAGGCTGTCTTGAGGGACCATCTTGCGTAAAGAGCTGACCGGGAACTTCGATAGGGAAGAGCATATGAGAATATTTATGGAAGACGGATAAAACGTATTCATGGACGTTCTGAAGAGATTGATCAGAATTAAAGATGTATGTATTTGTTGTGCAGTCACGACTCGCATGGCGTCTATCGTTGGCAGGCCAGTAGGGCAGTGGTCAAACCAGATGCCACCCCTGTTCCGAAGCTCGCACCCGTTTTCACGCGGAACTGCGATGATGCGGCTTGGTGATCTGGGAATGCTTTGAGTGGCTGGGGCAGGGTCAGTGCCAGTCCGTGGAGGTGCGCCTTTTTTTCGTAGAGTTCTCCCCGTGTTTCGACGGCAATTCAATGGGAGTGTACTTGAGCAGCTTGCAGCCACTTCTCGACTGCAGTGTTCTCGAACAGCTCGCCGCCATTTCTGTGCAGGTGCTGGAAGAGGCTATAATTAAAAATGTGATTGCAAAGGTGACTATTGAGGCATAGAGTTCTTCCTTTTTTTCGACGGCAGTTCAATGGGAGTGTACTTGAGCAGCTTGCAGCCACTTCTCGACTGCAGTGCTCTCAAACAGCTCGCCGCCATTTCTGTGCAGGTGCTGGAAAGAGGCTATAGTTGAAAATGTGATTGCAAAGGTGACTATTGGGACCGGCTCGAAATGCGGCTGACAAGCATGATTTAAGCGTAGCCGCTTGGCATCGTCATAGCACATCTTTTCATCCATAGGTTCTCATGACATTTGGCTGTGCCAATTCCACACTACTGCGTCTACATCTCGATGCATGGCGTTAGGATGACATCCCCAGTCTGCGCGAGCCTGCGAGATGCCCTCCACTGTGCCGTAGCGGGCTCATCCTGAATGAATAGCTCCTCGAAGTCACTTGACATGGTTCCGCTAAGACAAACAAGCATTGCGGATTGCTGCGTGGTCAACTGGCCTTGATCTGCTTTGTTCCGCCAGACTCTCCAGTTCGTTGTTGAAGTGGACTTAGGTGGCCCATCTACACATACACAGGCTCATCGTGTGGGCGGTCGATGCCGCCAATCCTCTGCGAGAGCTCCAAAGGTTCACGTCGAGGGAGAAAAAGCCACGAGCTCGGTGCAATGACCAGTTGTTGCTCAGCAGCCGCACAGGAATGAATGCCTCGCGTCGTCGTGGAGTCCGTGCAATGATGCCCACGTCTCCGCTTTCGATGAGCTCTTGTGTACGGCAAAGTCCATGTCACAGACATGGGGCTGCTGCTGCTGCCCAGCGATGAGGCATGCTCGTGACACGATCCATGTTTGCGACCATCGAATTAAATCACTTGCTGCCGGGTTCGCAGTTGAGCTGACAAAACCCGTCTACTTGCCTAACAAACGGCGCCAAGCCATCACGGGCAAGCAAAACGGCCCCCGGGCCACGGCGACAACGAGCGGCGGATACTTTGGTTCCCGAGCGCAAAAAGAGGCAAATAGAACTTGTGTAATGTGCGCCAAGGGGAAGGAAGCGGAACGGGCGGTGGAGAGGCGGGGAAGACTCCCGCCGAACTGATAGTCTACATGCGCACTAGAGAATCATTTCATCTCATATTCATTCTACAGCGTGCAAGGAAAAGAGCCTCGGAACTTTTTGATGAGCAAGGTTTATTTGATGATTTTGGGATGAGAGGCCATAGTTTGCTAGAATGACGTGCTCTGGTGGGCAAACGACTATTGCGCGCCACTAGCTGGCCCGATGTATCGCTGGAGACGAGCGCAGACAGACCCCTGCAAAGTATTCTGGCTCCAAGCTTCTTTCGGGTCTGGATCCAAGACATTTCTTTTGTTTTTCTGGCATTCTCTCGGGATCTGCCCTGGGGAAAAAGAGGACGGAAAGCCTGTCGCCACAACGAGGCCCGTCGGCCAGCGGCGCGATAGGGTGCGATGTCGCCATTTTGGGTTGAATGGAGCGAAACAAAAAAATAAAGAAAATGTCCTTGCGTTCTTTCCCGGAGATCCCTGGCTCGTGATTATTGTATCATTTGTTGTGATATGCTGCCTTGCCCAGTGACGAATGTGAGCTCTCGAGTATAATAATAATCGAGGTCCCGTCATTGTCGTCGTCGTCGTCGCACCAACAGCGCGGCTGAACTGAAGGTATCGTCGCACACACACACACACACACACAGAGAGCACTTCGATGAGCGTTACCCCCATGGTCCTTTGCTCGCCACATATTCACCCCCAAATCTTTTTAAAAATTTTAAACAGAAAGATTTGATCGGGTATCGTTGCAAGTATACATATCTTATTCTCCAGGAAAAGAAGAAAAACAGTGGGGGAAAAGAGAAAAAAAGAGAGAAAGTCGAACACAAGGAATAAAAAGAAGGAGAAGAGTGAAAGGACACTACCGTCGCACACACGTCTCGCCCGTGGCAGCCATGAAGTTGACTCTGGCCATTCTGACATGCTACCTGAACGGGTTGGCTGTCCTCGCGGCGCCTTCCGGGCTGGCGGCGAGAGATGAGGACCAGTTCACCCAAGGTCAGCCCATTAGCAAGACTGGCAAGGGAGCGCCTCTGAGTGGTGAGTTTTTTTTTTTTTCCATTGATGCATTCATTCATTCTTCCCGCCCTGCATATGTGTATTTCCTCCCCAAGTCATGGCCGGTGCTGCAGAGGGAGAGAGAGAGAGAGAGATAGATCAGCCCTCCAGTCCCCCCCCTGGTTCTCACTTTCTGAATACATTCGCGTCCGGTCTAGGTGGCACAAACCGGCAGATCGACCTGCAGAACCCCGACAATCTCGGCCGGCAGTCGACCGACAACGGCGTCGTGCCCAATCTCAAATGGAGCTTCTCCGACTCCAAGACGCGCATCCTCAAGGGCGGCTGGGCCCGGGAGCAGGTCGTGCAGGATTTGCCCTCGAGCCATGACATTTCTGGCGCGCAGCAGCACCTCAAGAAGGGGGCGATTCGGGAACTGCATTGGCACCGCGTGGTAAGTTGGCCAGACTCTAGCCCTCTACGTCTCTCTCTCTCTTTTTTTCTCTTCTTATACACCTATTCTCTCCTTCTACGTCTACCTTGCCTGCTTGTCGGGTTTGATAAAAGCAGGAATCACACCCTCTTTTGTTAAAAAGAATAAAAAAGAAGAAAGGGGAAAAAGAAAAGGTGAAAAGCCAAATAAGGCAAAAGACGACTTCTGACTTTCCATGCACCTCTAGGCCGAATGGGGCTTCGTATACAAGGGCCGAGTCTCGGTCTCGGCCGTGGATGAAAACGGGAAATACCAGGTGGAGGAGCTCAACTACGGAGACATTTGGTACTTTCCCAAGGGCGCAGCCCACACGATCCAGGGCCTCGAGGACGAGAATGAGTTTTTGCTGGTGTTTGACGACGGTGATTTCGACAAGGTCGGGTACGTTATTTTCCCCCTTCCCCTGTCCAACACTTCCAACCACCGTAACCGTTGATCCTCCTCCCATCCCCAGACTGACTTGAACCCCCTCCACTCTCGCAGAACCACATTCAACATTGACGACTGGCTGGCACACACGCCGAAAAACATCCTCGCCAAGAACTTTGGCGTTCCCGAAGCCGTCTTCGACAACATCCCCTCGCCCAACCCCTACATCCTCAACGCGACGGTCAGCAAGCGCAATGTGACGGGCGCCGTGACGCCCGTCGCAACCGGCAACAGCTCCTTCGTCTACCGCACGCTCGCGCACCCTGCCGAAAAGATTGGCGGCCAAGGCGGCGTCTTCCACAAGATTGATTCGACAAACTTCCCCATTGCCAAGACCATTGCCGCCACCTATGTGGTCCTCAAGCCTGGCGGTCTGCGTGAACTGCACTGGCATCCCAATGTATGTACCATAGGAACAACCCTTGCCCCTCTCCCCCCCACCATCCCCCAGGCTCTTTTCCCTTCAACACCCATATACCGATTCCAAACAAGGCACGCTTGATGAAAAAGCAAAAGCGTTTGGCGTATGACTGACTGAGAGGGGCAGGCTGAGGAGTGGCTCTACTTCCATCAGGGCACTGCACAGGCGACTGCCTTTATCGGCAATGCCAACGCGCGTACTTTTGACTTTCGCGCTGGTGACACGGCCGTCTTTCCGGACAATTCTGGGTATGTTTGTTTGCATGTGACGAGGGCGCGGAGCGCACACCCAAAAAAAAAAAAGACCACGGTCGCGGTTACGAAGCAAAACTCGGACGCAACGACTAATGGACAATGTAGGCACTACATTGAAAACACTTCAAAAACAGAGGATCTGATATGGATCGAAATCTACAAGTCCGATCGGGTGGCTGATATCCCCCTCACCCAATGGCTCGCTCTCACGCCACCGGACGTCGTCTCTCAGGCCCTCAAAGTTCCTCTCGACTTTGTAGAGAAGCTCAAGAAGGAGAAGCAGGTGTTTGTATGAGCACCTTGATCGAGAGGAAAAAGGTCGCTGATGTATTCACATTCATGCTTGCACTTGCTTGATTTAATCTTTCATCTTTCTCACCCATGAGGGTCGATGATATTACTTGTACATTCAACCAGCAAATCACTGGACTTTCTACCATTTATTCACGGGCCAGCTCACGTGGCAGAAACCCACGTGAGCTACCAACTCTGTGCTCTGTTTCTTTGCCTCTTGGGCAGCATCCTCTACCCGTAAATCTCTCTGATGCAAGATGTTGCCTCGTGCCATTTGGAATGTTTCCGGGATCGTCAGCCTTATATACAAGCCAATGTTGTCCTGTTCATGTCGACAACGATTCGCCGAGTAAAAGGCAAAAAACGCCCAGCATGATAGTTTGGGTTTCAGTTGGAGCACAGCTCCTTCAATGCCACATCGACCCACAGCACACATGCAAAGTTGGGCGCCATCGTCACATGCGCCCTATGAAAACTTACTCCACGTACAAAGTGCATGACACCAATGCTGGGCCAGCTGTAATACAACGCCGTGTCCATTGGTGATTGGGGTTGATGATTGGGAAAGAAGAAGAAAGTCAATGAGGGTGCCAAGCTGAGCAAGCGAGCCATCAGCCGGCCACCGGCATCATCTTTGCCGCCCGGACAGCGAACCTGTGTCTTCATGAGCAAGCGACATGCCGAGAGAACGATTGCCTTGCTCGTGGGTCGGCGTGCAAGGCGACGTACCTCGTCAATCTCTGTCTCCTTTCCCTAGAGGCCTCCATGCAATGGTCGGTTGTGCTCTGTCTAGTCGCCATGTCTACTTGCCACGTTGCATGAGCGGCTTGATTCGCTGCATGATGAAGATGCCCTCACTTTGCCGGCTGCGACAGCAGCCGTGGTCGGCTCTGCCAAGGCCGCTTGTCAACCGACGGACGTCGCTTGCAGCGAGGCACGCGAATGATTATTTTCTCGTATCTGCGCCGCATGTTCGTGCCACCTATTGAGCGCTCATTGATAGAACCGACAGCTTGTGTGTCGGTGATATTCAGCAAATGCAGATGCCCAAAAGTGGCTGACCGCCAGGGGTTTTCAAGGCAATCGGTCACTCGACAACTCCTCGGCCTCGCAGATCTGCATGCACTCTCACCAGGAGATTGCAAATTGCATCGCCGGGTCAAGAACCAGAGAGATGTGCGATTGACCGCAAGTTAGCATTGCCAGACGGAGACCTGCAACTTCTGTCACCAATGCATTGACTACTCTCTGCAAATCGAGCGAAACCTCAGATACGTCGCAAATCTTCACACATCATTGATTATCGTAAGATATCGATGACGCCATGCTTCTTTCCAGGAGCGAAATGAAACCGCCCCCTTGGTGACCAAGATCAGAACGAACCCGAGTTGCTCTGCCTATATCGAGGCAAAGTATTGCCTTTCGGCTCCTGTTGTTATGAGTTGGCAAGGCATATTCGCGACTTTTCCCGGGGCCTTGTGCCACCCCAAACATCATCTGCCGAGAATGGACTTTGGTCATTGAATGGGTCTTGCCGAACACGATGCCGTTGGCCGAAGGATGTTATCGTGTTCGCCAGGATGTGGCGATTGTGGCCATTAAACATCTCTGTACCGGGCTCACCCGGGGTTGCAACCGCAATCTCCGGGTTTCCTGTCGCTCTTTGGATCTCCCTGAAGAGCCTCGCTGGAAGTTCGGCGACAATGACTGCGTCGTGACCGTGATTGACGGACATCCGTTGTGCTGGGACGGGGATGTAGTGACCCCCAACGTGGATAATGTACCTGATATATAGGCCCAAGTCGGTCAGTCGCCAGAAAGCCTAATCAGCCACAAACGTTCGACACACAATCACAATGCTGAGAAAGCATCAGATCACCCGGCCCGAGAGAAGCAAGGGGGCGCTCCTCAGCTATATCCCGAACAATGCAAATGCAGGCCCAGCAAGCTCTCTTCTCTTTCCCTTTTGTTTGTCTTCCCACCAAAAAAAAAAAAAAAAATCGAGACGTACCAGCTGCAGTGCCTCGACAATGCTAGCAGCCCAGCCCAACCAACGCCACCACAGCACGAGGGGAGCGGCCAGAGCAATGAATACCTCCTGCCACTGTCACCCAATTATCTGACTGTCCCTCAACAAACTGTGCTGCTTTTGACAAGGAACATCCGGGCCCGCTTGCAACGGAGTGTGACTGGCCTGGCTTTTCAAAGGAAGAAAATGCCCAGATCATAAGAAGAGGGGGGGGGGAGAAAACAAGGACTTGAGCTCGAGGAGGGGACAGCGAAGGGGTGAGGGCGGAATCACGGCTGGCATATATCCGACCATCTTCCCCAGGTATGTGTTTGCGAAGGACGGGTTTTGTGATGGTTGTGCCGACTGATGCGCTTGACCATCGCAGCAAATCGTATCCTTCATTCATCACAATGAGGCTGTCCAGCTTGTTGACGCTGGCGAGTCTGATCATTCTTGTTGTACCACTTGTCACGGCGGCAGAAGCCGACCTGGAACCACCTTCCTCGACATTTTTGAGCGAAGTTGCGGCCGCAGTGCCGCGATGCTCAGTAAGACGGAATCTCCTCTCCCTGGCAGCTCCTTCCATGATCTTGACAACCCGGTTGCCTGAACCCTTTTCATTTTTATTTCTAAAACCACACATTTGGGTCCTAGCCATGATTCGCGCACAGAAAATGAGAACCCCTCATTTTTCCTTCCCCCGCTCCATCTTTTACCCTTCATTACCCTCCCCTGCAACTGCCAGCACACAGCAATCGTCCCTGCTAGCCGTTCAAGCCGACAGAGAACGGCGTAATGACCATGCCGCATCACGCAGATCCCATGCATCAAAAACACGACTTCGCAGACGGAATGTCCTGCGACAGATGAAGCTTGCCTTTGTTCCGATCAAAAACTCATGACAGCAACTACATTTTGCGTACTCAAAGCCTGCACCGTCAAAGAATCCCTGAGTGAGTCTATCAGCACAAATGTCATAGCTAGTCACGTCCCCCAAGATCTTCCTTTCATTTCAAGCTTTGTGGTTTTTTTTTTTTTTTCATATTCACAAGACAATCTAATCTGATGGTTGACGTGCGTTCTGCAAACCCATAGCCACCAAGAAAATCGTGGCCGAGAAATGTAACCTCCCCATACGAGACAGAAGCCCAGAGTACGTCATCACCTCTGACGTTCTTGGCATCATATCCGGCATCTTCGTTATCCAGAGATTCGTCTTCAAGATATGCACGAAGCGCGATATCGGCTGGGACGATTGGTTTGTCCTTGCCACTGCCGTTAGCGGCGTACCCTCTACCGTCATCATCACGTATGGCGTCGCGGCCAACGGCATTGGCCGCGACATATGGACGTTGGACTTTGCCCAGATTTCTAAGTTTGCCATGTACTTCTTCATCACGGAGAACCTGTACTTCCTGTACATGTCCCTGGTCAAGCTATCGCTGCTATGCTTTTTCTTACGTATCTTCCCGGATGAGATTGCTCGTCGACTGCTACGGGGGACCGTGGTCTTTGTATCCATCTACGGACTGGTCTTTGTCTTTGTGGGCACGTTTGCCTGCTCGCCTGTGAACTTCTTTTGGACAAGGTGGGACCGGGAGCATACAGGGCGATGCTTGGATGTCGACTCCATCATTTTGGCGCATGCCGGAATTGGCATCTTCCTGGACCTCTGGATGTTAGCCATTCCGCTGTGGCAAATCAAGGGACTGAATCTGCACTGGAAAAAAAAGCTGGGTGTCATTGCCATGTTTTGTCTCGGCACATTGTGAGTCGCAAATCTTTCATCTGTCCCCTTTTCCTCACTCCTATTGCTCCTCCCCATCGAAGTTGCATTGAGCTAGGAAAAGACATGTGTAGCTCAGAGCTAACGGGTCAACCAACAAAAGCGTCACCATTGTCAGTGCCCTTCGGCTTCGCGCCGTCGTACGATTCGGTGCCAACACTCTCAACCCGACCTGGGACTACTTCGATGTGTCCCTGTGGTCTGCCATTGAAGTCAATGTAGGGATCTGGTGTGTGTGTCTGCCTTCTTTTCGGCTGTTACTGGTACACCTGTTTCCGGCCATTGGGGCTACATCGGCACGCAGCTACGTTAGGTCTGGCAACAGCCGTGATCAGGCTGTTCAAAAGGAATTCCAGAACCACACATTTGGGCCCGTTGCATTTACCACATCACAGCTTAGTATGGAAATAAGGCAAGGCGGAATACAAGGCCATCACATATCGTGCCAGAAATCATACGCCGTCGAGTTTTCAGACCAGGACGAGATTGCTTTGGCGCAGCTGCACGGTAGAGAAGCAGAAGCCAGACTCAACAGCAGCAAAGGTCGAGTCTGACTGACGGGAGTCCAAAGAGATTAATATAATGATGTTGTGTCCACTCAATCCTGCAAAGTTGCGACGGTTTGTTTTACAAGTATCATCATAGTTGGCGTTGCTTTCGGCGAAACCAATTTGCACTATGCCTTTTTGCCTTGAACCGTGCAAAGTGGCGTCTGAATCGTGTGTCCTGTATAGCCAGGCAGACTATCACTTCTGCTCGCTCTTCGTGGCGAAGCACGTCAGAGAAAATGAGCCCTTGCGCTCTGCTATGGCTCATACATCGTCAGTCAGTCAAGACAAAAAGTTGAAGGTTGCAACGAGGTGCTTGCCCTTCGATTGGCCAGGACCGCCGTGTGCTGTAGAAGCCTCTTGTGATATTTCAGCGCTATGAACATCGGTTCGGCGTCGGCAGACTCGAAGGACCGATGCACGTCCAACAATGCAGCCGACCTTGGAACATTGCTTAACGTGAGGATTCACGACTGTGTTGGACGAGAAGTTTCGCTGCCTCGGAACAGTGAGCTCAAGCATCCGAGTTTGACAAGCCGTGCTTGGAATGAGTTTACCTATTTGAGAAATTGCGTGGATCTGACCTGGGCTTCCACACGGAAAGGTCTTCCGCGATTCGGGAGCATGGAATACGACGAGCGCTGTGGTGAATGTAGGTTGAGATTACTGGTGTGCCCTCGCGATGGCATGTCAGAGCCTCGACGATTCGCAGGCTGATGGATCGCGGGATCGGGTACCAAGGAGTTCCATGGCAAGGTGTCTTCAAAGTTATGTTCGTCATGACACTGCTTTTCCGCAGCCCATCTTCCGCAGCTGAGGACTCACAAGTGTTCTGCAGACAATGCGGTCTTGGTCCTCGGCCCCTTTGTCCTGGGGGTTGGCGATTGCTCGTCTACCAGTACTGTCCGAGCGGCTTGGTTCCCTTGGCATTATCTATGCCCGCGAAGCTGTTCTTTTTCCATTCATCCCAAATTACCCATGCCCACTTGCCGGCCCGTACCACCGCGGTGGTTAATATCTTGTGCGAATAACGCTCGAGCCTACTTGTCGGGGCTTTCTCCTCTTTTTTTTTTTTTTTTTTTTTTTTTTTTTTTTTTTTTTTTTTTTTTTTTTTTTTTTTTTTTTTTTTTTTTTTTTTTTTTTTTTTTTTTTTTTTTTTTTTTTTTTTTTTTTTTTTTTTTTTTTTTTTTTTTTTTTTTTTTTTTTTTTTTTTTTTTTTTTTTTTTTTTTTTTTTTTTTTTTTTTTTTTTTTTTTTTTTTTTTTTTTTTTTTTTTTTTTTTTTTTGATTCAATCCTCTTCAAGAATCCTTTGTCTCCTGTACACGTGAAACTTGGAGCGCATGCAAGAATGGGGAGACCCCTGGTCCGCAAATCGAGTTTGACCGCGCTTTCTACCTACATAGGTCCAGAAAAGGCCCCGGACCCCAGGCGGCGCTTTGCTTCCAGGAAATGGATTCACGCAGCTATTTTGGCTTTGCAAAGACAAGATTTGACGCGTTTTTTACTTGATGTCTGGTCATGAAAGTCTGCGAAGATGCGTCGAGAGCGGTCGGGCTTTCGTCATGTGTCGTTTTCAGCTTTGTGCAGCGCATCTGCTGCACTACGCAATGGGCTTGACTTGATCCTGGCTCCTTTCCCAACGCAATCACGGCGCAGTCTCTCATTGGCGATGCGTGTCAGAGGCTCGTTGGGCGGCAAGTAGTCATTGAGATATTTACTTCGGCGTCTCTGTACACATCGGCCCATAGTGCTTTTCTCCACGCCTCGGTGACTTGTCACATGTAAAGGCAGCAGCAGCAGTACTGCGATGAAATCTAATGAAACAAAGGCGGGAATAGTCAATTTTGGCAGCGACGCTGATTCTATTGGTACGAAAAAGGCCAGGCGAAAGGGAAAAACTAAGAGGGAAAGAGGGAGAGTCTATGAATGGCTTGATTCCCTGCCGATGTCCAATCAACAACATATGTACATATACACCGTTGCACCAGTCATGTCCCCTGCTTGGAGTTCCAAATACGCATTTCGCGGCTTCTCTCCCGCGGCAAATGTATACAAGTACATTATCATCAGACTTGCCCTGGAAAAATGACGCCGCTCACCGTCTGGAAACGAGTCAGCATGCTTGCCGCCCTCGGCTGGAACTGTTCATCCAGAGTAGCGGGCGCGCTACGACAAGCAAAAAGAACTAGACAAAGAAAGACCCGGAGCTGAGTGCTTCGGGGTGGACTGCTATGGAAAGATCAAGTCTTTTATTCTCGCTAGTTGCTATCAAACATGTCGCTCTCAAACGGCGCGCACAGCTCGTCCCACGTCATCCGGGTGTTGGCAGCAGCATCCGTCTCCAGGGCAAAGCCGGGCTCGCCCGTGCGCCGTCGCAGGAGCTCGCGTCCGCGGCCCGTCCACCACTGCTTGTGCCACCACTCCTTCCAGTCGAGCTTGGCGACGCCGTTGAAGTGCATGACGGCGGGGATGACGCGGGCGCGGAAGTTGGCCCAGAGCCGGACGTCGCGCCACGACCGCGGCTCGGAAGGACTCGCGCCGCCACCACCGTGATAGTGGTCGTCGTCCCCGGGCACGATGAGCGGCGGCGGCGGCGCGTCGAGCAGGTCCTGGGGAAACGGCAGCGGGGTCTGGTAGATGTCGTGCGTCTTGTGCGCGCGGTCGACGGCCTCGAGGTCGGCGGCGCGGCTGTGGACGATGGGGGACATGTCCATGAGGGCGGCGTTGAGCGACTGGAAGAGGCTGCTGCCCAGGTCGACGCCGAGGTGGTAGTCGGTGTGGTTCGTCTCGGCGTTGGGGAAGATGATCTGGTCGTCGGGGTAGCGCTCGCGCAGGGGGAAGACCCAGTCGCGGCTGCCGCGCAGGCGGTGGCGGCCCAGCTCCTGGCGGCCGTAGATGTTGCCAAAGTAGTGCTGGTCGCCGTCGCGCGTGTCGTACGACGTCCACATCTGGTGCGCGCGCTCGTACAGCCGGCGCAGGTCGCCCGCGGGGCCCATGACGGTCCCGGAGCACAGCCACCGCGGCCGCGACACCTCGATCTGCGAGTCCGTCTCGGCGCCGTACGCGTCGAAGCCGCGCCGTCGCCTCCGCGTTCACGGCCCGGTACCGCTGCACCGCCACGTCAAAGGGCAGCTGTAACATGGTGTCGTGGGCGTCCACCATCAGCACCAGCTCGTCGTCGGCCTCCCTCGGCAGCCGCCGCAGATACTGCAGCACGCCCCAGTTCTTGCCCGTCGTCATGTCGTACCCGTTCATCTTGTCGTCGCCCACGTCCAGGCCCCAGTTGATGAGGACGGGCGCCGGGTACCCGTTCACGAGCGCGCTCGTGATGGTGCGACAGAGCTGCGGGTTGGCTTTGTTGGCCGGCAGGAGGAAGTGGAAGCGCGGCTTTGGCGAACCCTTGACATAATTGGAAATGTGCTACTCAGAAAGAAAAAGGTCAGCCAAGGATCGATCTGCGCAGGATATTGTAACAGAATATGGGTGGGGGGAAGGGGGAGAAGAAGTATATAAAGCACGACACTTGCAAGGGGAAAAAAAAAAAAAAAAAAAAAAAAAGGCC
>AZGY01000009.1:733387-793466 GCA_001636675.1 Moelleriella libera RCEF 2490 | reverse complement strand
AAAAAAAAAAAAAAAAAAAAAAAGGCCGAGAGGAGAGCTGCTTTGTATCAGCATTCATACCTTGCCGCCATGGAGCCATTTAATGTCCAGAGCTACGAAGCCAACAACGAGAAAGATGAGCAGGATTCGAACATTGCTCTTTGAAATGTGCATGGCCATGATTCAAGACGAGCCGAGTCTTTCCGACGGCGATCACCCATCAAAGAGGAGAGCGGTATGGCTAAAAAGGGACGCGGCGATGGGTGGGAAAATAGCCAATGCCATGAACCAAGTGATTCCCTTCAATAAGTGAGCTGTTTCGCAAGGGGGCAGAGACCTCCGACTTACACCGTCCAGAAAAGAGCCAGAAGAGAAGGCCAGAGCGGTACAACCAGGGGCGTCTCTTTGCTTTTAGCAAAAGTACTGCTCGGGGAGAAGCGGGAAAAAGTCAATTGAGTGACGGCGATTCCCGTGGGGGAACATGAAAAGCGAAAACCCCAAAACCCCCGTTCCGTTCTTGTTGGCCCGATGGGAGAATCCCGTACAATAGGGAGACGTGTCATCATTACCCCCATCATTACCCCCCTTCCTTCTTCACTCGGTCCTTTCCAGCCTTGCCCTCATGCATTCGAGTTTATGCATTCGAGCTTTTTTCTTCCCCTCTTTCCCCTGATGTGCAAACGGCCTGGGCAAGTAGGATATACGTGACGTCTTTCCCATGTACCGCAAAAGTCAAGCGGCGACTTCGCCTTTTTCAGATAGAGGCACAGCGACCTACGTAGGTACTTGACCAAGGAGCAAACTTTGTCGACTGGGACAGCGGTGTTTCTTCCCTCCCTCCCCATCTGTTCTGATTGCGTTGCTCGATGCGGCCTGGTTCTTCCGAGGCCCCTTTTCCGTCTCTCCCCCCTTCGAGCTGTGTGAGCTTTCTTTTTTCCTTCCCCAACGACTTTTTAAACTTTTCTCTCTCCCCCCATGGAAGAAAAGGCGCTGCCGCCACTGGCTTGCTCACCTGTTCATCGAGTCAAGGAGAAACAAGGCGCCATGGTGAGGTCCCGGTCGCAAGAGCTCAAGAGAAAACCTCCCACTGCCGTACTGGCACGCGCGCTCTCCCCAAGAATAGAGACAGAACGAAAAACAGAGGATGAGAAGACAAACAAAGATCGAACCGCATCTACCCATCTGACAGGATGGAAGTGGCTATCCTGAGCGCGTGTCGATGGCAGTCGAAAGGCGCACCTTGATGGAACAGCGCGTGATGTCCTTTTTTTTTTCTCTCTTGGGGTTTGCTATGGTTTTCTGTTTTTGTTTTCATCCCCCTCCCTCTCTACACTATCATGATCCGCCCTGTAGTCGCGAGAGAGAGAAAGGGGTTGGGGGGAGCATTTTTAAGGTTTGGTGTGCTGTGTGGCCCGTGGCGCAAGTCGCTACCTGGTCCCTTGCTGGCCACCGCCGCGGCGCAAGGCAGCAGAAGGATACTGATCATCGCCGTCGGAACGGCAACATACTCCAAAAACCCAAAAAAAAAACTTTACTGTCGACTGTGGCGCGCTTGTCTGCTTTGAAGGCATGGCGCGTCATCTGCCACCCCCCCTCAAGGAAAATTGTTGATCTCAAGTAAGGATGAGGATCACGGGCAAAACATCATGCAGCGTGCCACTCGCAGGCACTCGGCTTGAGTCTCTGCCACTCATTCTCGTTAAGGACAAGATGTGTGCTGCCCATGCAAAGGACAGATGGGTAGTAGCCTCCGCTAGATTCATGATACATGTACCTGGGTAGGTAAGTACCTAAGTAGGTAAAGGAAGAAGTCATGGTAGGAACCGACACTGAGGGTCGGCAGACGGCAGAAGCCGCTGCGGCCCGGTCTGTGCGTCGGCGCGGCCCAGGAACGCAGTGGCCCAGCCAGCAAGCCAGCCAGCCCCCTTTTTCGCACGAGAGCAAACAGTCAGTCGTCCGTTGGGCCGGCGGCATGAGACTCTCGAACGCGCGCGTCGCGTCGCGGCGGCGGTGGCGGCGGCGGCAAAAGGACCGCTGGTTTACGCATTAAGGGATGAGCTTGGGAAAAGGCGGCAAGACACGCAGACAAGCAGGGTCAGAAAACTCGCGCCTGGGTATATGTATCTGAAAGGTAGTCCGCCCTCGTTTTGATAACCTCGACAAAGAAATGAAGCCAGGCGGAAGCAGGCACAACGTGGGATGGAACCGGGAAACAGAGGATGCAGTTCCATCCATCGGCCGATTTCGTGAGCAGTCGACGTTCCGCCCTCAAACATTGTCTTCTCCAAAAGTGGGCAGGACACGAAAAGGTGCCATAGCCATCCCATGATCATCCAAGTACGAGCACAGCTCCCCACTTCAGAAAGCCACTCTTGTTTTCTTTTTTTTTTTCTCCCACCCTTCACCAGCCGTGGTGCCCCTTGCATGTTGACTCAGAGTTGTCGCAAAAGCGCTGCAGCAACAGCCCGCGTCCTCTATCGGCCCATTGAGCGACCTTTCTGACAAAGGCAGCCGTCAGTCACCGCCATCTGTCGCCGAATCAAGCCGAGATTTGTTCCACACGTAGCCAGCTTCGGACAAGAATCTTCCTTCTCTCACAAGACCAGGGCAAGCTCCAGTCCAGAGTGTCATCGCTCTCAAGACCCAGAATATCAGTCTACAGATATCTAGCTCCAGATCTGCGATGAAACATGGCGATGTCGGCGGGAGAAAAATTGGTCAAGGGGTGACACCCGCGGAAAAGGAACGAAGAAGGGGCGATGGTAGAAGAGAGAGAAAAGATACAAGAGGAAAGACACCAACCGATACAAGGGAAACCCCAAAAGTGGGCTGCAGCAAGAGGTAAGCAGGAAGTGCATGAGTTTTGCACCTTCCCAAACAGAAATAAATAGCAAAAGCAGAAGAAATAGGGAAGAAATAGCCTCCGCTTAAGACGCCAGTTCCGTCGCCACTGCGCCTGCCTCTAAGTTTTTGGGGCTCCGTGAACGCTCCGACCACAAGCTGCTACACAGCCACCAAACCGTCTCATCTTCTGCCCGCTTCTCCAAAGCAATCCTTTACTCAGAAATTCAACTTTGTGTCCAATTCGGCGTCGCGGCGAAAGTGTTTGGGGGGGAAATGAAGAGATGAGTGATCCAGAGGCATCCGGCGCTGCGCAGGCCTAGCTCCTGCGGAAACCCATCGATAAAATTATTAAAATTCATGACTTTAAAACTTGGCCGCTGAAAGAAGACACGGTCATTCACGTTGGTCCGGATGAGGCTAACGCCCCTTGCCGCTCGCAAAGATGTCTGTCATGCATTTAGTGACGGGTCCCGATGAGGTCGACCAGAAGGTGGCCTGAGGTGGGCGGACATGTCAGAGACCTACCTGGAAAGTGCTCTTTGGCGTATTGCTCGCATGCCTTGAGGTCATTAGCTACGTCTTGCTGCCGTCGTTCGGTGCTGGTCATACCTTGGCTGGTTTGCCAACTTTTTGACCAATTACTTTCCACTTATTGTTCTCGTACTCTTTGATGGCGTTGAGCAGAGCCTGACTCTGTTTGGAGTCAAGTCATCAGTCATGCAAGCCATTGAAGTATTGACATCGCCTTGGGATGGACGAACCTCGTCCTCAGCAAACTCTGCATAATGCATATCCTACCCGCATGTCAGTGTCATGGAAGCGAACTCATCGGCTCACGAGACCTGTGGCGTACCTTATACCAGTGTTTTTTGACCGAGCCTTCTGTTCTTGTCGGGAAGGTCTGATGGCCGGTCAGTAATTTGTAGCCGAACCATGTTGGATGTAAGTTAGGTACCTTTGCAATCTCCGCCCATGTATTACTGGCATCCCGCATCTGTTTGAGCCTTTGCTCCTCCTGTGGCGTCCAAGGTGTATTCGTTCTCCCTTTCTTGGCCGGGGGGGGTTGGACCGGGGTCGAGTTGGCTTCCTCTTTATGAGCTTGCGGTACTGGCGGAGGGGCCTGAGGCGCAGAATTAGGCGGCATAGAAGATGGTAGCTGGCCCGGCGCGACAGGTGGAGGAGGACCATTAGCGACTGCTGCCGCTGCCGCTGCCACGGCGGCAGCAGCGGCGTTTACTGGGGCCGGAGCCGTGGTAGGAGCAGGTCGTTTGCGAGAGCGATTTTGCTGTTGCGGCGCGGGTGTAGACGGCTGAGACTGTTGTTGTTGTTGTTGCTGCTGCTGCTGGTGCTGGTTGGGCGTGACCGCAGGTTGAGGGATAATGACGTTTGCCTGGCCAGGATTCGGTTGGTGCTGCTGCTGCTGCGACGGCGACGGTTGCTGCTGCTGTTGTTGTTGAGCCGCCATGCCGGCGCCGGGGTGGCCATAGGGGAATTCCATGCGTTGATCGGGTCGGCCATTCTGATAGTTATGGTTCCTGCGCGAGGATGAAGATCATTAGCGCACGGGAGAAGGCTTCCGAGGGCCATGAGGTCGGCATATCGACGCGACACGTCGTCGTGATGGTCGGCCGAGCACGAGGGCAAACGCGTTCTCGACAAGTTCTCGCCATTGACAGTAGGCGCACCGAGCTGCAGTAGCCGGGGCTCGTTGTTGACAGTGACAGACAGCCGTGGGCGTACCAACCACGACTTGAGGATGAGCAGCGACGGATGACCCGAAGTGTGTTTGCAGGTACTCCGTACAAGACGGACCAGAGATACAGCGGGTAATATGTGGATGGAGTATAGGACGAGCGATGGATTGAGGTACCAGGGACAAGGAGATGGTGTTGGTACTTACTGCATGTCGTTTGGCGGCGGATGAGTGGAGTTGGGGAAGACGAACTCCGGCGGCACAGGGCCGAGCTGCCACGATTGCATGATCAGGATATGCGACGGGAAACCGAATATGATCGAGTGGCTTTCTGTCTCGTCAGTCAAGGTCAAGAGAGAAGGGCCCGGGCCGGGGCGAGATGCAAAGTGAGAAGCAGGACAAGTCTTTGATTGTGAGGCGGGACAAGCAGCGACAAACATGGGTCCCGTCTGCGGCGACGCGGCTGGTGCTCAACTCGCCGCGCGTGCGCCCGACTCGAGGTTGTGAGTGCAGGCAGGCAGGCAAGGCGCGGGAGGGAGGGAGGGACGAAGAGGGAGGGGGGGGGTACGGTACTCCTCCAGCACAGACAAGGAGGACAAGAAACAGGCCAAAGAAAGAAAAAATAATAGCAATCGCAATACCAATGTAGAAGAAGAAGAAAATAAAGATATCAAAGTCAAGAGACAACTCAAGTGTCGATGCGATGGAAGTGCAGGACTCTCTGCAGTACTCACTGGTTCAAGATGGTGACCTTTTATACCTCGAAAGGCGCGACGGGCTGCTACGCCAATGTTGACAAGATTCACTTGTTTCTTGTTTCCGTCCTGTGCGGCAAGGCGCGGCGCGCGCAAGTGGTTCTTTAGCAGAAAGTCAAAGTGACACGACGCTCGGGGCAAGGTGTGGTGGACGGCAGAGCCACGGGTTTGCGTAATACAAAATCTGCGCCCTCGAAAAATGGGCGGGACGAGGTAATTGACGGATTCGGGCCTGCCAGCCGCCGGGAGACTGATTAGACGGGGGCCATTTTGTGGCCTGAGAAGGTTGAGATGAGGTTGAGAGGCAGGAGAGAAAGAGAGAGGGTGGCAGGGCAGGCGTGGGCCCCACCCCCCCTCCGGTCTGGTCGGCCTTTTCACTGGTCGAGGGCCGAGGGCAAATGGAAAGCTCGCAATCGCCCGGAGCAGAATGCAAGTAACGAGTTTGTCGCCAAGAGATGATCAATCACCATGGGTTCAAAGTACAAAGTCTCAATCGACGCCACTGTTGCCTTTGAGCTCGGGAGTCACGGTGATCAGATGACGCGTGCCTGGTCGGGCGGCAGACGCGAGAGCTCACGCCGCCTCAGAATACACGCAGCTGTCTATCTCCGTAAGTACGCTTGCTTACCTCTAATCTGGGGACCTAGCGCCGCCACGCTCTTTGCTGTCGAGACGGCCGCTTGCAAGTATGCACAAGCCGCCAGACTAGCGCAGTGCCTGCTCCATGCTCTACAGTGCTGCAAAGTCCCATTCAGCATGCGTGCTCGTTGTCGAGGCAATCAGACGAGATGGACAGAATCAGCGCTGTGGCGGTGACGCGGCGCAATCTTGTGGATCCTTGCCAGATGAAATTTCCCTTGGTTGGTCGACAACTCATTGAGGGAAGAAGGGGGGGGGGCTCGCCGTGTGTGAATGTTTACGCACAACCAGGTATGTACAGAACGTATAGCATGCGCGCGGAGTACTTTGCAGAAACACATTGGCCCCTATAGCGTGTTGAGCTCATCAAATGGAAGATGATTCTTGTTCGCTCGCCTGCTTGCTTGGCCGATTGAATTGAACGGGCTCATGGAGTGGGGGCCAACTTTATCATCAACTCGTATTCCAGACTCGATGGAGGACGATGCGGGAGGCCTGGTAAGGGGAAAGGGCGGAAGGGCGGAAGGGCGGAAGGCGGCCGTGGGGGAGGGGGTCCTCTATGAAAGGGGGGAGAGAGGCTGGGGCTTTTCTCAGATGGCACGCGACACGCATGTAGCGCACAATAGACCTTGCTCAGACAGATGTGGAAGGTCAGGAGCGATACAGAGTTCGAGGTATGGAGAAAGACAAGTTGGGATCTGGACGATGATGACGGCCTGCAGGTTCCTCAGCTTCCTGCTGGGCGATGCTCTACCAAGGGTTGGGTTCGGGTCGTGGGTCTCCTCCGCCTGGCTCATTTACTTCCCACCTACGAGTACCTCACCACAAGCCAGAAGGTAAAGTACTTAGGTATGTTGTTGGTCAGACACCTTGCTTGGGCAGATGCCCAGTGCTGAAGCAGGCCATGGGCGCAAATTTCATGGTGCCGACAGCTCAGCGACTCCTTCGACCGCCGGCGCCAAAACATGGTCAGACTGCAGCGCTGCCTGCGCAGGTGCACGTGTCCACGGCAGATCACAGCTTCGTCCGTCGTTCGGTCGACGATCCGGGCTTCGGCTTCGTGCGATGCGGCGCCGTGTCCCGGCATTCATCCACCGGCCTGGGCAGCTTTCTGGTCAAGTCGAGTGCCCAAGGGCCCAGGAGGGTTTCTTCCTTTTCCTCTTGTACCCGCTACTTTGCCTCACGACCTTGGCAGGCCGCGGTGGTGAGCTTTACCAAGATAGGAAAAGTAGATTCCTAGGGTAGGTGACACTGCCCAGCCTTTCTTTCCCACGCTTGCCAGCTCCACCAGGCACATCACAGCCCTGCCGCGCCATCACCAGGTGGTACAGAGCACGTACTGCATCTGCCAAGAGTGCCTGATATTACTATGTTTACTCTCCATTATTGGCCAGTGCTCAAGAATATAGTTCGTCCACATCTCAGATCGTTAGTTCGTGCTGTTCATCAGCTCCTCTTCGTCGGCGAGCGACGATTTCTGATGGGCTCATGATGGTTCATCCGCCGCCGCTGCGCCCCCAGACGCTGCCCTGTCCGCAACATGCTGTCGAGGCCGGCGCGCGATACCCCTTGGCTTGACGAGCAGTGCCTTTGGCAAAGATCTGCTGATGGAGCTGAACCTTCGCACAGGAGGATGCTGGTCTTCCATTCCCTCTCAACTTGGTCGCCCTGCCGCGGCACGCGGTAAGAAGAGAAGCTCATTCCGAGAGACACGCAGGCAGATTCAGCTCGTTGCCTCCATGTGGGATGACAAGAGGGATGAGATGAGATATGTTTGGGTTTTGATGGATGATACAAGGCCTCCTGAGGTACGAAAATTCGACAGTCGCCAACACGTGAGCACATGCAACGTTTCCTCTTTCACGACGAACATTTCATCTGTGTGACGAGCAACCTGTGACTGTTTGCGAGCCGATCAATCGGACGAACCGGCATTTGCACGAGACGAGCAGAGTAAATGGCTCGAACCCACCTGCATGACTGGTGACGGCGAAAGTTTGGATGCATGATGCAGATCGCAGGCTGGAGTAGCGGCAATCTCATAATTCCTGCAGCACAATGCCCTTTATCGACGCATTCACTGTTTATATTAACCGGCGGGCAGTGCCTGTTACGCCTTCATGCTCCGGGCTAAAGGGCTCAAAAGGTGAAACCGACCAGGTTGCAGCGCCTCAGCGGAGGCTCGTCATCGAACCAAGCCGAGCGAGGCCAATGAATCGGGAAATCCGTTTGCTGCAAAGTCTGGGGTGTTGCAATCTTGTCGTCACGCAGATTGGATCTAAAAAAAAGGAGATGACTTTTCCCGTTCACATGAGAAGACCTCGAGAGGACAACGACATTCAGAGTCTGCCCATCAAAGACCGCCCACTCAAGACTGTCACCGATTATCATAGCAGTTAATGGGACGAAAAGCGAGACTCGGATGTACGCTGCGATGCTTCCGCCGTGGCCTGTTTCATCCTTGTCCCCCGTCGGATGGGCGTAGGAAGGCGGCTTCTCGGTGAATGCTACGCGGGATAGCCGGCCGTGATCGGTGCCTGGCCTGAGTTCTTACCCGTACGATTAATGAAGCCTGGAGGACGATATGGAAGCATACACCCGTACATGAAAAAGAGGAAAAGGGGGAAAAGAAACAAGGAAAGAAGGAAAAAAACTATGGCACTCGTAAACAAAGCTCGAATAAGTGATGTGGGACAAGCAGGGAAAAAAGAAAAAGAAAGGAAAGGAAAAGCCTGGAGCCGTCTCAAGAAAATTGGGACGAAAACACAGTAAACGGAATAGAGTTGTTTGCCAGAAGAAAGCACGAGTTTCACCCCGACGGCTGGTGATGAAATGTGCGCAGCTCTGTGTCAATGCTGATACCAACATGAGATTGGGAACGTCTGCTAGTCAGTTTCAAGGGATCACCGAACCAAGCCCCGCCGGTGCCGGGTTCAGGATCCCAGGCACGCAATCACTCCGCGGCGCCGAGCCACGCCAGCGAAATTCAAGGACGCCGCGACAGGCGACAAACACTGGGCATCACCACTATATGAGCATGCGGGCATAGATGAAGAGATGGAGAGCCTCTCGCCAGGGCATTGGGCCGCTCCATGCACGCAGAGGGCGGCCGCCATGCGACCGCGGTGGCCATGACGGCCATTTTTTCTGCTTTGCTTTTGCGGATTGGCATAGGAAACGCACTCTGCGTTTCACTGCGGTGACTTCAAACCAAAAGCCGCAGCGTGAGTCTCGTATTATGGCATTGCCAGAAAGGACAGGCGCGACTCCGTGCATTCGCTCTTGCCCAACTTGGAACGCGGCGGGGGGGGGGGGGGGGGGAGCGGGAGAGAGGGAAAGAGAGAGACAAGGGAGGGCAGAACGCAGGTCAGCCGGGTGGGGCGGACAAGACTGTGACCTCACATGGCAAAACGCACGCCAGGGGTCGAAGGTGTAACTGCACCGCAGCCTGGAACCAGTCAGTCCCGGTCGCAGCTGTCCCGTCACCGCGCCTTCTGACTGGCTGTCTAATTCGGATGCCAAGCGACACGCGCGCGTGGCAACTGTCTCTCTCTTCCTGATCGCCCTCTTGGTGTTTCGAGACCGTTTGGACAACTCGGCTTCTCACGAACACCTCAGGAGTGTGAGGATGCCGAGTTTGCAATATCGGCGCATCATGCTATGCGTCTTACTTTTTTGTTTTTTCCCTCCCCCTTCGTTATTTTTGGTACACGTAGCGCTCACAACGGCCACGAGTCTCAGTAAAGAGAAGAGGGAAAAAAAAAAAAGGTGATCGGATCGGGCCAGTCCCCCCAAAGGATCGCATTCGCATGCACGACATGCCCAAGTGGGCAGGGGTGGCCGCAGGACAATGCAAAGAAGCAGAGGCATGACGATGCAGCAAAGGGCCAGAGGCACACAAACACACACACACACACACACACACACACACACACACACACATGGAGCCAGAAAGAGCCTCAACCTGCGATTAATGTTTGGCGATATGCCGGTTGGCCGAGTGCCATGATCCGCGAGTCGTCTCTAAAGCCCTCCCCACCCGACGACGACTTTTGCATGGCCGAGTCGTCGAGTGGGAATCCGAGAAATGTCATGAGGATCAGGCCGAAACATTATGCTTATGTAGCCTCTTTCGTCACGGAGGAGACGGCCGAACTCAGATGTAACAGGGCTAGATCTCAAGAGGGACAGGGATCCCTGTCCATCATGTTCCAGATTCGGAACATCAAAGTCGACTTGTTTCGTGGAAGAGGGAACATGCGGGCTACACTCCTGGCCACCGATTCACGCCCTGATTGACGTTCCCTGGTCTTTTATTATATTTGTACATCCAAACCGCCCTGAACATCAGATGCCCTCTCCCCTTTTACATCATATTTCTCAAGATAGTTGATCTACACACTTGTTTTCTTTTTTCGGTCGCTTCTCACTCTCCTTTCCCACTGCTTTACCTTCGCTGCCAGCTCCATACTTTCTTTAACCACCACACACGCTCGGCCGCTGCCATTCATTTTGACAAAGCACTCAAAACCGACTTTCTCTTCTCAACGTCACTCTCCTGGACGAATTGCCCAGCCATCTTTGATTTTCTTCATCATCAGGCGCAACAGCCACCCAAAAGCAACTTCATCTAGATACTTCGTTTTATTGCAAGAGGCCTGGTTTGCCATCTTGCTCTAAACTGCAGCATCATCTCGAATCCTATCCCCGCATTCTCATCTGCATTGTCGGTCAACGCGTCGTCACGTCAAGGGAAGAGAATACCATCGAAGGTCTCAAAGCTCTCATCAACCGGAACCTTTCGACAACGGTGCTTCCTTCGATTTCCAGAACCAGAGAATCATGTCCCGAACGCAAGTTGTGCAAGTCCAGACCATGTATACACCAACAAAGGACATCATGCATCGCCATGAGAATGGCGTGACGAAAAACAGAAAGACGCCCCTGACGGGCAGTGGTCGAGCGTGGAGGGAGGACGAGGTACGCGACGCTCTTGCCATTCAAAACTTGGAAGAAGAGGAAGACAAGATTACTGACACGTATAGTAGGAAGCGTACCTTCTTCAGACTCGCCTGCAAAAGATGCCCTACAAGCACATTGCTGCCCATCTGAACAAGACTGAGCTCGCCTGTCGCTTGCATTACCACCAACTTTCCCACGGCAGCACCAGACGCAAGCGCACTTCATCCTGCTCGTCAGGCTCGTCAGACCCCTCTACGTGCCAGGCTACCGCGTCGAGTCCCATTTTCCGAGGTAGCACTCGCTCACTCTCCCCGTCGGTGGCGGGCGGCAATTATCTGGCCAAGCCGGCCAACACCGACATGCAGTTGTCACGTATCATGTCGGTGGAGAGGTCACCGAGACTCCTGCCTGCCATTCTGCCCAAACCAGAGAGCTTGTCATACTCGCGCCACGCAAGCGAAACGTTGTCAAGGTACTCGGCCGTCACGCCGGAGCAGCATTACGAGACGCTGGCTCCCGTCACCGGTCATGCGCACGGCAGCCCGTTCTATCGTCAATCCCAAGCGCCGCCGCTGCGACTTGACATTTCACGTCCATCACCGCCCGCAGCGTCAGTGCACACTCCTGCACATGTGGACCTCACTCGGCTGCGTGCCATTTATGAGGGCCGCAAAAACGCCTTCTGGGCCGTGGTCGCCGACGAATACGGCATGAACGCTTCCCCCATCGCCTTGGAGCAGGCTTGGAAATCCGGGGCATGCTGCCATTACGGTGACAGCAACCCCATCACTCCCGTGGCCAGCCCGGACAAAGATCGGAGACTTGGCTTCCGCACATCGTCCCAAGACAAGACGAGAATATCGTCCATATTGGACGATAACACTGAGTTGCGGACGAGGTAAAACCTCTGCATGCAAAAGGGTTCTTTTTTTTCTTCTGGGAGAAACGGTTGGGCAGGCGTTGGACGGGCACCTTTTTGCGTGGGATGATCTGGGTTGGCGTTTATTCACCCACGGGGGGTTTTTGTATCTTCACTGCGTCGCAATTTACTTTATCGCCTGCCTCGAGTGCATTTGTTCTGTATGACTAGAAGTCAAAGCTATGAATGGGATTCGATCACGGAGATTGCGCGTACCTGCGCGTGCGTAGGCTACAAGCCTCCCCTCCCCAACAAGGCTCGCGCGCTGAGTGCCGTTCTTGGTGCAGGACCCATTTGCCACCGAAAGCCGACGCCTACTTTAGGTTGGGCACTGTACAGGGGGCGCTGCATCACCGACAAGCTGGTAACGTGTACTTGGTAGTTGCAGGGCGCACACGATGGCACCACGACACTCGACGCTGGCTCCGTGAAAGAACTGCCATCTGGTACATGGGAGGGCGTGTTCGCCGTTAAATTGCTAAAAGTACAACGGTCATTCGACCGCGGCTAACGGGTGGATCCCGGGAATACCGGCAGACCAATAGGGTGGGGGCGGGGTTTCAGGAACTGCTCCCGGGAGCTCGGAGCCTGGCAGGAGCTCTTGCCTGTGCTTCCTTCCCCGGGCCGCCAGGTCAGGCAGCGAGAATGAGGGGAACGGAACCCCGTCGTCCTACATGAGTAGAAATACCAACAGCTTGGCTCGACAAAGATTTGCCCGTGATCAAGCACCTACCTGAAATCTTCCGCGCAGTCAAGCCAATTGATTGTTTGGGTCTTTACCGTCCCGCCCCCGTCCAGCTTCCGTCTGGACGCTCAGTCCGCCTCGCCTGCTCGGGGTAAGTAACGTTTCTTTTGCCCGGTGAGACCTCTCGCCCTTTGCCGTGCCATTGCGTCACACCCTACTCAAAAGCAATACCGACGACGGAAATGGCCTCCCGCCCCCCCAGGAGACTGTCTGCACGTCGTTTGCGGAATCCGCGGCATCCTTTAGTCTCCTGCTTGCTCATACGAACCAAAAGATTAACGTGCGTTCAGGACCGTGTTGCAACGCCAGCCCCTAGCTTTGCTCTCCGCCGCTCTCGGAAGTGAGCTTCAGGACTCGACAATGGCAGACACGGGAGGGTCATCAGTCATCCCTGCTATACCTGGCCATGATGCCAAATCGTCTCCCGACTACATCCAGTTCAAGTGCCTTCCTGCTGGCGGCCCATTGAACCGATGGTCGACGGTCTTGACGAGAGAGCATGACTTCCCCGCAGCCCAGGTATGCCAAGCCTCTCCTCCGTTCGCCAGATGGCTAGTGCACGCCCATTGACTGTTGGGATGAGGCAATGCTCTACGGAGCCGGTGTGCCTGACGAGCAGATGATGAAGAAGGCACCGCATGTGGGGATTGCGAGTGTCTGGTGGGAGGGCAACCCGTGCAAGTAAGTATGCCAACGAAGTCCGCTCGTGCCTGGGTCGGCACTACGACGGACAGTACTGATGTGAAACCTAGCACACATTGTATGTACCGTCGCCTCTGTTCCTTGGGATCTTCTTGGCGCATTTGTTGACAGCCAAGTGCTCGAATTCGGCAAAATCGTCAAGGGTGCGGTGGAGAGGGAAGGCATGTTGGGATGGCAATTCAACACTGTGGGGGTATCGGACGCCATCGCCATGGGAGGTGACGGTACGTAGGGCCCCCTACGGACAATTGCTTCGAGTGCCTCCTGCTCATCAGCTTCCATCCGCGAAGGTATGAGATTTTCTCTTCAGACGCGAGAGCTCATAGCCGACTCCATAGAGAGCGTCACGTCGGCGCAGCACCATGACGCCAACATTTCAATTCCAGGCTGTGACAAGAACATGCCCGGCGTGGTCATGGCCGCGGCCAGACACAACCGGCCTTTCATCATGATATACGGAGGCACCATCCTCAAAGGTCACTCTTCTCTGCTTGAACGCAACGTCAACATCGGCACCTGCTTTGAAGCATCAGGTGCATACGCCTACGACCGGCTGCAAGCAAAGACAGATGCGGGAGCGCCCGGCCGGCAATCTTCCGACGTCTTGGCCGATATTGAGCGGCATGCCTGCCCCGGCGCTGGTGCTTGCGGGGGCATGTACACGGCCAACACGATGGCGACAGCGATCGAAGCCATGGGTCTCACGCTCCCCGGATCGTCGTCCTATCCCGCGCTCTCGCCGGAAAAGAGCCGCGAATGTGAGCGTGTAGGGCAGGTCATCAAGACCACCATGGAGAAGGATATCCGACCGCGCGATCTCCTCAGTCGCGCGGCGTTTGAAAATGCCCTGGTGCTAACCATGGTCCTGGGAGGCTCGACCAATGGCGTGCTGCACTTCCTCGCCATGGCCAACACGGCCGGCGTTTCCCTGACATTGGACGATGTCCAGCGCGCCAGCGACCGCACGCCATACTTGGCCGATCTCGCCCCTAGTGGCAAGCATCTCATGGAGGACCTCTATAAAGTCGGCGGCACCCCATCTGTCCTGAAGCTTCTCATTGCCAAGGGTCTCATCGACGGCTCCATCATGACCGTCACTGGTCAAACACTCGCCGAGAACGTGTCCGACTGGCCGTCTCTCGATCCTGGCCAGCAGATCATCCGGCCTCTCGAGGATCCCATCAAGTCCACTGGCCACATCCGCATCCTGCGCGGCAACATGGCCCCCGGGGGCGCCGTGGCCAAAATCACCGGGAAAGAGGGGCTCAAGTTCACTGGCGAAGCCAGGGTGTACGACTGCGAGAGGGACCTCAACCACGCGCTGTCAAAGGGGGACATCAAGCGCGATGACGGCAATCTTGTCCTCATTGTGCGATACGAGGGACCAAAAGGTGGGCCCGGAATGCCAGAGCAGTTAAAGGCCAGCGCGGCCATCATGGGTGCCGGGTTGAACAATCTGGCCCTTGTCACGGACGGACGGTACAGCGGCGCCTCGCATGGCTTCATTGTCGGTCATGTGGTGCCTGAAGCGGCGGTCGGCGGTCCCATCGCGCTCATTCACAACGGCGACACAATCACGATCGACGCCGTGGCGAACCGCCTCGATGCTGACGTGTCTGAGGAGGAGTTGGCGCGTAGAAAGGCGCAATGGAAGGCGCCGGAGCCGAGGGTCAGGAGGGGCGTGCTGGCCAAGTACGCCAGACTGGTGGGCGATGCGAGCCACGGCGCCGTGACGGACGGATGGTGAAGCGGAATCGGCTTTCGTTGGCGAAGGCCAGTTTGATTGAAAGATCACGATTGGGGTGGGAACGAACGAAACGACTGGGCGCGCAGGGCGAGATGGTGGGCAATGACGATGGAGAGAATGTGTTGCATGTGTCCAGAAGATTGGTCGCAAACGACTGAAAAGCATTGGAAAAGGGGGGGAGGGGGCAAACATGAATGATGAATAAAGCGCATATCTTGCACAAGTAGGAAATCTGAGCTGGCCTGCCGAATGCATAGCGATGTAGTGTGCCCAGTAAATGTCCGCGGTCGAGTGCGGTGAGCATGCGTTGGAGATATTGTGCAACGTGCGAACGTGTGCATTTGTGGGTGCGCATTTACATGAACGGCCATCACGAGGGCCGCAGCAGCTGCGAGATACAGCAGAAGTCATTTCGGTCAGAAAATGAAGTTGATTCATGGCTGTGGATGGTTATGTGTGTGTGTATGTGTGAGTGAAGGAGAGAGAAGAAAAAGGGAGAAAGAGAAAGAGAAAGAGAAAGAGAGAAAGAGAGAGAGAGAGAGAGAGAGAGAGAAAGAGAGAGAGAGAGGGAGGGAGGGAGAATATAGTTGTGTGTGACGCAGTAGGAGAATGTTGGATATTCCCGGTGCGCTCCTCGCCCTTAGTTCTCTTCTGTCGCCGAGGTTTGACGCGGAGAAGCAAAGAGAGAAGAGGAGACCAGGGCATCACAACGGCAGTGGTCGTGGCAGGGGTGGCGAGAGCGCGGTGCTGGGAGTGCTGGTGGTAGAGTCGGAGGTAATGGTGGCAGCAGTGGCAATGGCAGTAATCGTGAAGAAAAAGAAGAAGAAGAAGAAGCAGTGAAAGCGCGCTTCCTCGCAAAAAGGGCTGCGCGGTGCTCATAAATCTGCATAATTATAAACATAGCTGTGATACGAGCGAAGCGAGGACAGCCCGCCGCAGGCGACCCCCGGTAGGGCCGCCGGAGGCATAACACCACACGAAGCTGATCAGAATCCAAACAATACTTAGTATATAAATCTGCATAATTATAAACATAGCTGTGATACGAGCGAAGCGAGGACAGCCCGCCGCAGGCGACCCCCGGTAGGGCCGCCGGAGGCAAACCACTCCGACTCGGTATATCATGTATCTGCCTCCGGAGGGCTGGCCTCGCTGCGCCCGTGACTAAGGGGCTCGTGGTTTTATAGGACCCTTGGGTGCGGGATTTCTCTTCGCCTAGTGCTGCTCCGGGCTTTACTCTGCTGTTCTGCGTGATCCATCATGGTGGTGGTATCTCTTGACAAGAAAAACTTGCTGCTGGTGCTGGTGCTGCTGCTCTGCCACTTCTTCCTCCTCCTCCTCCTCCTCCTCCTCCTCCTCCTCCACCCTTCCTCCCCCTTTTCTTCTTCTTCTTCCTCTTCCTCTTCTTCTTCTTCTTCTCCTCCTCCCCTCCTCCTCATACTGTTACAGACAAACAAGACATAATGAGCAAAAAAAGCATACAAAAGAAACACATGCCGCCAGCCATGGTCCTTGCTCTCCTTTCCCTTCATCCATCCATCCTTCCTTCCTTCCTCTTCTCATTGTTGTTGGTGTACAGTGGAAACCGCCCGTGGTCCATCAGGCAGCAAAAAGGGCATCAGGCCGCTCAGTCGCCCAGCGGCATGCCCTCGAGCTCGTCGAGCAGCCGGCGCCAGTTGTCGGCCAGCATCTCCGCGTACTTGACCCGCTCGCCGGCCCAGTCCTGGTTCCACCGACTGACGTGGTACTGCGTCGACTGGAACGTCTGGAGCTCGTCGCGGAGGCACTCCTTGACAAAGATGGATCGGTTGTGCTGCTGCACGATGGATTCCTTGTCCTGTGTGTTCCGTCGTTTGGTGAGTTTCTGGCGGACATGACTTGGCAGGAAAAACATTGAGAACAAAGAAAAAGAAGAAGAAGAAAAAAAAGAGCAGGGTAGAAGGAGGTAAGGGGCATATTAGGCAGAATTGAGCAGTACCGCACACTGCTTCGGAGAGAAAAAAAAGAATAGGTGATCAAAGGGGCATATCGGGAACAGGAGGCAGAGTGACAACGGGCCGAAGGGGGAAAGGCTGGGAGGGCAAAAAAAAGGGGGCAGTAGAATGACCCCGACAAAACCGATACCTCGTGCACCACACAGGAAAGAAAAAAAAGAAAATGAAACCCGATGGAGGCGCAGTACGGAACGGCACGGGGAAAAGGAGCTGGCAAGGAAAAAAACTGGAAACTGAAGAGCCTGCTGCAGCAGCTGCAGACGCGCGGGTACGCACCTTGATAATGGCCTCAGCAACCTTTTCAATCTCGCCCGGCTTGACCAGGCCCTCTGGCTTGGCGCGCAGATTCGTCAACCTCGTCTCGTTGGTCTGTATCCTGCGCTCGAGGTAGGGGATCGTGTCCCTGTCGAGCTTGTCCCGACGATCAAACAGCTCGCGCACGCTGACGAGCGAGTCGCGCTGGCGCTTGAGGTCCTCGAGCACGCCCTCGTCCCAGCCGCGGCCCTCGTCCTCGAGCAGGGTCTGGTACGTGCTGAGGTGCTTGCTCATGGCGGCGAGGCCGTCGTTGAGCAGCGGCACCTCGTTGGTGTCGGTGGCGTACGTGTCGGCCGACGATTCCGTGAGCGACGTGAGCGACATGGCGATGCGCGCGTGGTCCGCCGCCACGCCCTCGGTCCGCTTGACCAGCCGGTCCATGATGTGGCACACGTGGATGTACAGCTCGGCAGAGCGCCGCACGCCGGCCCGCGTGCGAGAAAACAGGTCCTCGAGCGTCGCGGGCAGAGAGTCCTCCAGCCCGGGCGGCAGGGCCCGCTCGCTGAACTCGTCTTGGACGGAGATGGTCGCCTGCTTCCGCCACACAGCTAGTTCCTAGGAGAGCCGTTAGTCCGGTGAGCTAAGCACGGTTCGTTCATTGCCTGGGATTGAAGAAGGAAAGACTGCGGCGGCGGCGGCGGCTGGGGAGAGAGACACTAACCGTCGGGACGGTGAGGAACATGACCACGAGCTGCTCCTGGCCGAGGACGGGATGGCGGACGAGGGCATTCAGAAACCGGGCCAGTCCGCGCCGGCGCTTCTCGATAAACGCCCCGTCGTTGGAGAGATGGTTTCCGTTGACGGCGACGCGTTTGGGGGGTAGGAGGGGCAGCACGCGGAAGGGATACCGCTTGTGCAGGCAGTCGAGCAGCCAGACAAAGTCGCTGTAGCGCCGAATCACCTTGCTCCCGCGTCTTTGACTCGCAACCTCGTAATTATGGTGCTGAAACAGAAAGACGCCCTCCTTGCCGGGCATCAGGGTGACGGTGATTGTCTCCTCGATGCTGGAGCCCGTACGACCGCTCGTCGGCCGAGCCACCCTGGGCGCCGCTGCTGGATCTCGCCCCGGCGGCGTCTGACCAACGCTGCCGCCATCTCCGCCAAACACGTTCGGGCCGCTCCCCGCCGTGATGTGAGTCGGGTTGTCGCTGAAGGGACCGACGCTGCTCTGGCTGTTGGTGCTTCCAAAGTAGTGCCAAGTGTTGGGGCCTGTTGCGGCCTGGGCCTCGCTCCCCGACAGTCGACTGCCGTGGACTGCGGAGCTGCTCGAGTGTTCCGACGCGTACTGGCTCGGGCTCTGATGGCCCGCGTCGGCAGCAGCTGGCGACTCGTCGTAGTCGCTCGACTGGCCATGGATCGCCGAGTGACCATTGCGACGGCCATGGCCATTCAGCTTGGCGTGGTCGTGGCCCTTGTGGACGTCGGGCGTGTTCCACGGGTCGTCCTCGGGGTCGTCCATGGCGGGACGCAGCAGCTTCGGCTGCGCGGGCGGGAGTGCGGCTTGGGCCCTGATGTCAGCCTCGAGCTGGCCGTGATCGGGTGTCTGAGGCGGCTTCGCAGCGAGCTCGGCAACCGGTGGCAGCACCGGCTCGGCGGTGAGGCCCGGAAGCTTGGGCTGGGGCAGGTCTAATAAGTCCTCCATTAGCTGCATGGTCTGGTCCCCACCGGTGTGACGTGATTGTCATTAAAATCAGATGGGCCTGCCCGGGACAGTCGGGCATGATTCGAGCAGAGCCGGCAATCGCGACGCGTGCAAGATCGTGACCAGAAACAGAGCATGGGCACAAGAACTGGGGGGAGGGGGAAACAAAAGAAATTAGCAACATGGCCCCGACTCACTCCGCCGCCTCTCGTCTACGCTGTCGAGGCTGATAATGTCGCCCTCCTGCGCCAGCCCAACCAGGGCCAGCAGGACGTTGAACTCGTTGCGGTCCAGTGATGCGTCCGACCCATCTCCGGGAGCAACCAGGGACATGATGCGTGTCTGCGCCTCGGGGCCGAGACGGGCATTGGCGAAAAGCTTGGCAATGCCGCCGGCCGCCACTTTCCCCGAGCTGCCATCCTCCCGGACGATGGCGTCAAACGTCTCGATATAGCTCTCGGGGACGTCGCCTGCGGGCAGCAGGTTGCGAATCATCTGGGCACGGTTCTGTTTCCTCGGCGTGGGCATGTCCCACGGTGACGGCGAGGCATCACCGCCCACGTCGCCATCGTCAAAGAGACCGCTCGACGGTGTGCCCTTCCTGGAGGGCGAGTCGTCGAAGAGCCCGCCCGCATTGCCTCGCGTCTCGGCTTTGCGGTTCGGCGTCGAGGGTTGCGCCTCGCTGTCTGGAGGGGAGGATCCAAAGAGCGACATGTTTTCTTGGGGCCAGTTGTCTGTCGCTACCGGTTTCCCCCTCGTCTCGCCGACAACAGATATCAGACAAGATTTGGTTTCACACAGCTTTGATTGTGAAAATTGAAAGGGGGTAGGCTTGTTTTGATGCTCTCTTCGGTCGAGGCCAAAGCGCCTGTCAACAAGTAGAGAGAGCCGTACCCCGTGCGCTCGCAGTCGAGGACGGGGGCCGCGCAATGCAGGCAAGAAAGCTCGCTGGAAAGACCAACAAAGCTGAATCTCAACAGTCGGCACACGACGTTGGATGTTGATACAGAGACCTGGGACGGGCTGGCGGGCGCGTCGCGTCTCGATGCTGATAATTGGTGCCGATAATGTAAACGGCACGCAGTTTCATGTATTGCTGCATGTATGTATGGCAACCGTCTTCGATGCGGGCCGCTAAGCCCACAGTGTGCCAGCTCCGCGCTCCACCAAACGTCACTTCCACTTCAGTCCGTGGCCTCCCCGTGGCAGCTGCTTCCTGCGGTTCTTAGCAGCACGCTCGCAGTGGAGCATCCGATACACTTGCGGCTGACTGGATGGTTCCTCCGCATCTTTGGATTGTTACGCATGTGTTTTGCTGAAGTTTCCGACTCTTCAGGCCCAGGCAACCTACACACGCCATCGTTGCCCTGCTCGGCTGTTCCCGCCTTTTGCCGCGCCTGGGCCGCTCGCCCACGCGACAGATGTGCAAGTGAAGATGGGCTGAACAGTCCCCTTCCGCTAACCCGCCCTTTCATGCACAGAGGCAACACCAAAATTAGGAGGGACGGATGAATATGGCCAGGTAAAAAGACTTTGCTGGCACAGCAAGATTACGCCTAGCACGTGACTACCACAGCGTCTCCTCTTCCTCCTTCTTCGTCGTCTTGGCCTCGCTCGTAATCTTCTGCTCCCCAGGCACTTTGAAATACAAAGACGGAGATTGTCCGCGGGCCACCATGTAGCTCATGTATCCCCTGTGTGCCGGATCGCGGTAGTACTCAAAGTCATCTCGACTCGTCGGATCCGGCAATCGAAAATGCGCCCTCCCAAGCCCCGCCTTTACCGCCGCCTCGATTTTATCCTTGCCCAGGGGAAGAGGCTTGTCTGTGTTGACCGATTGGTTCTTCACGAGGCGCATGATGGCCAGCCTAGTGTAGTATCTCGTAACGATTTTCCCCCCAGCGGCTTCAATAGCGGCGATGGCCTCGGCCGACGCCCGCGACACCAAGACGTCGATCGGCTGCTTCAGCAGCTCCGAGCCTCGCGCGAGAATCTTGACGCCTTCAACGCGGCCTTTTACCAGCCCGCTCAGAATGAGCTCTCTGGGCGTGATGCGCTTCGTTGCGTCGAGCCGTCCCTGGTCGATCCACGACTGGACGTCATCGAGATTAACTTCCGCCATGGCTTCAGGGCGCCTGTCGTCGGTTGATAATAAAAGTAGAAAAATCATCAGCTTTCGCTCACTTTTGCCGCCTGAAGATTTCGATGGAAAGCAAGCAGGCAAAGACTGCTGTTTTGGGGCCATCTTACCGAAACAATACACCCTTCGTGCCATGCTGTACCACCAGAGGCGTTTGACCACCTTGGAACCAATCTTTCACCTTGCCATGCTGTTTCTGGCCCTTGTGACCTCTTCCAGACGTTTTCCCGTGCCCAGAAGAGGGGCCTCGCCCTACTCGCTTTTTATTGTGTATCGCGCCTTCGTTGTTGGCCAGGTTTCCGAGAATCGAGGCATGGCGAGTCTGCTGTAGGGAGAGACCGGTGAGACAAGCAATCAGCGGCTTGACGGAGTCTGGCCGTGAGCAGCTGCAGCCGGCGCTTGCGCGAAACGACAACAGGGAATGGGCCATGGCGACACGACCAGTCAATCACGAAGGATGCTTCATGGTTTCAGGACCGACCTCGTTCGGCTGGTGGGTAAGAACGGTTACCCGCATAAAATTGCCTGAGGCCCCAGCAGCCAGCAACAGGTACATGTTTATGTGGGTCTGATTACAAGCTTCTCGGCCGCGGCTCTCCGACCAGATTGTAGAACAGTATAACACTATAATGTTATAGAAACTTGTACTAGAAATTCGATATGACAGCGCGACCGGGTTTCACAACCCCATTGCCGCGACCAACCCCGCAAGCTTAACAAAGTCAGTTATTAGTATAGACTGTTCGCTAACCCGACATGGCCACTAGCACCCCAATTCAGAGTACTACATCTCATGTCTCGCGCTTATAGAGTACAAATGCAGTTTTCCACCTCTAGGTGGCCATGGCCAAGTATAGCCTGTGCTGCCTCGCCCTCCGATCAAACCCAATGACCGACAAGGGGACCCGAAACCCAAATTCGTAATATCTCGCCTGATTCAATCCGTAAAATATATATGTTCCAATTCCCCCCTTTGCGCTGTGATAGTGTGAGCAAAACGCCGTTTTCATTTCCTCTTTCTACCGTCTGGTATACGAGTCCTGCCGAGGTAGTTGATTCGCATGGCTCCCAATGGTTCGCCAGAATGACCATGTTGCGCAACCTGGCTGATTGGTTCGCGTCGGTAGGCCAGCTCTGCTCGTCTTTGTCGGCTTGTCGACGATTGCGCGCATGCAGCTCTCATCGGCTGACTCCTTGTCAAAAAGAAGCAGCATTAGTCATCGGGATGCGCAAAACTTCTCAAAGCCGACGTCTCCCTCATCAGGGGGCCCAGCCACCGGCGACGTCCACCCATTCCGGTAGGCAAGAGCCCTCCTTGCCTTCGACATCAACGATGTCGGTATCACAGCGACAACGGCAGCCAACGCCGTTCTCTTTGACCTCGTCCCAATTTTCCCAGTACTTGTCTTCCTCGACACGCTTTTTCTCGTCGAGTGTCGTCTTTTCAAGGTACGGCGTGCGAGGTAGCTGACGGGAAGGCGCGTTGGCAGGGCAGTGCTGGATAGTAGTGTGGCGGTACCCGATATCGCGGAAATAGTGAATGTCCTTGACGCCCAGAAGGGCACCAGCAGCAAGAGAGTGAATCGGAGCATCTCCCCACTGTCGAGACCAGTCAGTAAGCATATCCATCAAGGGAGGTACAACAGCCGGCGCATACCCTCTCCATCCAGAAGCCACCACTGCGATCCATCATCTCAAAGAAGTCGTTGTATTCCTTGCTCCTGAACCAGCTAAGTTTCGCGATCTCGAAATTGGACCAGAAATGACACATGTTGTACTTTTCGCCCTCCATCTCCTCTGGATCGATCTTGGGGGGCTCGTTATTGGCGGGCTCGCTCTGCAAAACCTCTGCTGGCAGTTGCTGTTGCTCCTTCTTCTTTTCTTGTTCGGGGTCCTTTGGCTCAACAAACATCTCCCACAAGCCCTGAGAGGTGAGATTATTCAAGCGCTTATACGCAGAAGCGTAACGGAAGATATTCGGTACCGTCTCGCGGAGTTCTTTGACGGCAATGGTGAAACCGTATGTTTTGTTGTGTTCAATCATCTTCAAGAAAGGGTCACTGGCAAAAGTCAGTAACCGAGCAATCGACGGGGAAGCGGATCCGTGCACATACTAGGTAATATCACAGAAGTATGTGATCTCAGGCTCGACCCGCCAGTACCATTCGTACTTGAGGAGGAGTGGATGGTTGTAGAAGAAGCTGAGCTGACAGTCAGCGTGTCTGCGCGGCACATGTGCTTGACACATCGGATCAAACGTACCCAGAGTAGAAACGACACATGAAATGATAGCTTTCCAGACCGCCATACATGACGGCGGCGTCTCCTTGCTTTGCGATGCCTTCCTTGGCAACCTTGTGATCAACCCAATCAGGATATCCCCACATGTCAGGGCCGACCTTGCCAAATTCGACGGTCCCGGAGGTGTGGTTGCGGACGGTCTCTTTGAAATGGTCATCAAACTCGACGTCGTTTAGGAATACGTATGGATAATGGAACCACCGATTGAAGTGGCGCTCCACGGATTTGAGAGATTGTAGCACGCCGTCCAACTCCTTATTTCTGGCGAGGACAACAAAGGTGGCATTCGCGCGAGGTTGGGCGGTATCGGGTTCTAAACAGCCGGTCACAAACACCTTGTCGTGTTTCTCGCTGATTTTCCTAATGTACGACACGCTGGTAAGTAGCGATCCTGGACGTGCTGGCACAGTAAGTTGGTATCTTACCGGATGGCTGGCGGTGCGCCGGCAGGCATGAGTGTCTTGCCGGGAGAACTTGGATGCCGGACGAAGAGGACCAGTATCAAAATCACCACCAGTAGCGGGAAGATGAGGACCACCCCCAGCGGCACTGAGACGGTGGAATTACCTCGTAACCGTAACGGTCGGCGGAAAAAAGCTAGCCGCGATGCTAGAGTGTGTCGCTTGGCAGGTTCCTTCTTCTCATCGTGGGCGGGAAGTTGAAGCTGAGGCGTCGAGGGCACCATCCGCGATGCTCTCCGTATCAAGTCCATGGCTGTGCAAGCTGTACCCAGCGCGATAAGGAAAGCAACCTCGTCGAGCCGCCGCCGAGCGCAGAGGATGAGGTTCGACGACCTTGGCGACAGAGGCGGTGCCGGGCCAGACTCAACAGATGCGGAACAACGACCCGCGGCCCAAAAGTGCTATCAGATCGGCAGACAAACAACCCTCAAGAAGATGATGGCTTCGGAGGAGGCACAGTTCGGTGTGAAGGGCTTGCCTTTGTCGATTGCAAGCCCAGGGCGGATATAATGGCCCGCCGTCGGGGGAGGGACCCAAGCTGCGTCGGGGATGAACGAGCGACAGGGACTATCTGTCCCAGAGAAGAGGCAGCAGCGACAGCAAGAGACCCGAGAATCGGCTTCTGACAGAGATGCAACGCGTCAAAGGTCGGCGCGACGGTCACAAGCGAGCAACGAGACCTCGGTGCAGGCCGATGGCTGTCAATGTTGCGTCTCCGGGTAGGGATGAAAAAGGATCCTTCGCTGAGGACGTCAGTGGGACAGACGGGCAAGCGGGAGAGAGCGGAAAGCGAGACTGGGGCTCCGGCGTGTGTGTGTGTGTGTGCGCGTGCGTGTGAGTGGTGTGCGTGCGTGCGTGCTGGGCCTGCTGGCTCCTGGCAATCTGGCTGGCGGTGCGCTAAAAAGGCTGCTAGCTGTAAAGTGGCTCATTGGGTGCGGATAGGCCGAGCTAGACAAGGACGGGGGGGATCGAGTTGGGCGAGGCGAAGTACCGCCAACTATTTTTATACATATCCTCCGAGAGTCTTGAACGAACTCTGTCATCTTCTCCTCCTTGCCCCTTTGGCGCGGCTTCATGACGCGAAAAATAATCTTCAAGGCTTGCTTCTCCCCCCCCTTCCGACCCAATGGGGTTGACTGACGCAAGGTTAGGGAGGAGGAATTCGGTGGGCAGAGTGGACCACAGATGTGCAGTACATCTAGGTACCGTAAGTACGGAGTACTGTCTGTAAGTTCAGCGCAGACCAGTCTTCCCCTGGGGCCTCTGCACAAAAATGCGCTGACCAATCAGCGATGTGCAATCGAGCCGTTTCGGGCTCACCCCCAATCTCGAGCCCACCTTCTCCCCTCCGCTTTTGCGTTAATTCGAGGACGCAGTAACGTTGTGTCTGTAATTACGGGGAACCCAGGTAGCGCTAAAAGTCGCGAGGCTGAACGCAGGGTACCGGCCGGTCCAGGTCTTCCACAGGCGTCGTGCTCGCTCCGAATTCTGAGGTGCGCCGTAGCAATGAGAGCTACTGCATCTGCTACGGGAGTATCATTGCGAACGTCCCGTTGAGTTGACATCGCAGCCTGGCACTGCCCGCGATCACGGAAGATCATCTGTCCGCACACGTCGAGGCCATGTCGGAAAAAATCACATCCAAGAACCTCTCATACAGCTCGTCGCTGCCGCCTTTTCTAGCACGTCTTCATGCGGAGGTAGGGGGAGCGACAGGACCAGATCCTGTACTCGCGGCGCAGAAGAGATCTCGCAAAAAGCGTTCGAGTAGTGAAGAGGCCGAGGATGAGCCACTGGTGGTTGACGAGCACGGCAACAGCCTCGATGTGCATGTGGAGAAGGACGGCACGGTAACGGAGTCGGACTTCAAGGACCGTGAGGCAGTGGATGATCAAGGAAACGATGATATGGTGGAAAAGCGTGAAGTGGAGAGCAAATCGTCGATAGGGACTCGGAAGCGCAAGGCAGGCAAGGTCATTGGTGACACAGCTGCTGCGTCTCATGACGGGCAAGGCGAAGCAGACAAGCGGCGGGAGAAGACGAGCGGTACCCTCAAAGCCGGTCAAAAAACAGCAAAGGCCAAGAAGATCAAACTCAGCTTTGACGAAGATGAGGGCTGAGACGCGATCTGAGTTCATGGTGTTCGAAACCAAAAATCGCACGGTCGACTCTCGACAATTCAACCTCATTTGTGCGATTGTGGAAGTGGCGACAGCTGCTCGTATGCAACATAGCTCGCCAAGTAAGCCAACAACCATCCGGTCAAACCGGGACGGTAACGCTGAGATTACGACTATCAGATGCGGCAAGAAGTGATATCGAACCATGCAACATGCCACGAGAGAACCCCGGCGACGGACTGACACAGCATAGATAGGGAAGCTGTCGTGCAATAGTACGAATCTCTGGTCGTGCAGGCCTCACAATGGAGAGCCACTCGCCGATCCTCCGTCGTCTGAGCAAGCCATTTAGCCCGACTTCCAAAGCACCGCTATGTGAAGAGCCCTACACAGGAGCGCAGTATTCGAGCATTCAAAGGGAAGTAGCTTTCACCATAAATCTACATAATCACAACTCCTCTCCATGATGAATTGTTCGTCTTCTGCCATCTATCAGCCATCCCATGCTAGATTCGAATACACAATTTCGCTCTACCTCTGCTACCACGTGCGTCCCGAGTGGAATAGGTTTATTGGTATCGGTACTCTGGCTTCACGAAATCGGCAAAGGTCTTGGGCTCCTCAAATTCAGGGGCATGGTGGTGGTGGTCGTCTTCGGGGCCGACGTAGATCATCTTGTAGACGCTGCCACACTCAGGACATCGTTCGATTGGGCGATCCTTGGACAGCTGAATCGGCCAACCAGTCAGTCAGGCACGGCTCACGGACAGGGAGTTGTTGGAAAGCACTTACACCGAGCCAGGTGACGACGTGAGAATCGGCAGGGTGACCGGTGCAACCGACGTACTGCTCGTCACCAGCAGATCGAACTTCAATGGGGTTTTCCATAGTGCCTTTACGGCTCGCATCGAGGGGCCGCATGTCGAAAATATCGATGCCTTCCATCTTTCCCAATATTTCTAGACGTTCTAGGCCTGTTGCCTGCTCCAAGTCGGTTGGGACCGTTCCGGGACGGGCACCGGGGCCAAAGAGGTCATTTTCGGATCTGATTTCTGCGCAAAGAAAAAGGAGTCAGGACCAAAGAAGTCAATTGACGTCTCCTTTTTGCCAACTGGAATCCACGTGTTCCTCCCTCACATGACCGAGGCTACCAATGCCTCACCGGACACGTACCATTCAAAACCTTGTAGTTTCCCACTTTCTTCTCGACAGTGCCGGCGAGCGCAGCAGCTTGCTCGTTAGGGGTGTGAGGGCCCTTGGCAGCTTCACCTACAGCGTGTGGTCAGCAATGAATGGGACAGCAGCACGCAAATCGGCTGTCATGGAAACAAGGTCATCATGCGTACGGCGGATAATTGAAATCGAGAAGGAGCGCGCAACGATGGGCGAGACGGCGGCGCGGCGCGCCGCAGCAAAGGCAGAGCGTTGCAAGAACATAGTGTCGTTGCAGTCAATGCAAGCAATTCGACAATGTAATCAAGAACGTCAGAGCTTGGATGAGTTGTATTTTCCACCAGATCGAATGATTCAGCCGGAGGTTGCTGATCCACGCTTCCGTCACGTGACTATCTGCTCGTCACTTCGCGCTCTTCTTCACAAACGCCATCTGGCCCCGTTAGTCTACATGACGAGCCTAGACTGGATCGAAGGCTCAAGGATGCAATTTGATGTCAAGACAAAACGCGGCATTTTCACTCCCGGGGTCTGACCATGCAAGCTTCATCCTCACCCCAAAGCAGGATCCTTGACACACTGCGGCTTTCGCTGCTTCTGCCAGTCACAGACGATTTTGAAGGGTATTCCCGCGGACATAGGAGAGTGGACGGTGTCTTTAATATCTTGAGCTTGACGGCTGACGGGAGAGTGGGCGGTGATCACGGACAATCTGGCTCGCGTCTCTGTCCCATCTCTCCCGGCCAGCTCACTGGTGCTTTTGAGCGATTCTTTGACGAATTACAGCAAAGCCACTGATCTCATGGCGACAGCCGCAGCACTGGCCCTTGGATTTCATCTAAAATCTTTGAAAGACGCCCCGCATCCCGTCGAAGTAACCTCCATACGAGCGTTACTGATCTCTGCCCTGGACGACACGCTTTGTCCATTTCCCTTTCATAGATGATCTCGCTGTGCCCATTTCAAAATCCAGTCTTCCAATGAGATAATATGAGGTCTGGTAGGATTTATGGCCGACCGACGAAGGCCCGTCAACCAGATGAGAGACGAAAGAAAACTGCGAGACATAGATTCCAAGACAAAGATGCAAAAGTTGTGTCATCTACGCTGGGCGTCCACCCGTCTGCTGGGCCCGAAAGGCATTCACCCCCTTGTAACCTCCCGACTGGCTTGCCAGCCGCCGACGGCGCTCTCTCCGGGCCTCCTCCCTCGCCCGAGCATGCGCAATTTGAACGTCACTCTGCGCGCGACGCCGGCTGGACAGAGACGTAACATAGGCCTTGACTTGAGACTGTGCGGCGATGGCTGCCTTCTTCTTGACAGCCTTATTACCGAAACTCGCAAGACGACCCTGAATGCTGGCGGAGATGAGCACAGCTTGCCGCATCACTGGATCCTGATATCGTTCAGCGGGTCCCTCCTCACTTTCATCGCAAAGTTTATAGATGATGGTGCGGATGCGGTCATTGCAATTCTGGCCGATGTGTGACTGGGTATCCTCAATCTTCCGGCTAATGCGCCAACGGATGAAGTCCCAGGCGTCCATGCTAAGCATTTCCTTGTCATTCAGAATCTTGAGATCAGATATTTTGCACGCGATGCGGTACATCAGCTCCTTGTGACAGAGCCCTCCGATAGGCATGTGCCGTTTTGCGACGAGTAGATTGGGATGGCAACGACTATGGCTGCCGAATATCTCGCGAATCTTGACGTGTTTGCTCATATTGTCCTGATGGAATTTGGCTTTTCGACGGATAGCAACATCCTCAGGGTGGCAGTTCTTCAAGGATTGATACTCCTCCTTGCGGGCCTTCTCTTCTTCCTCTTGCGCAAGAAAAGCGTCCAGAGAGTGCCAAGAAGATTCCCAGTAAGGGCTAGTCTCGGTAATCTTTTCGACGGGAACACCGCAAAGTGATGCTGGAGCCAAGTACACGGTGTCTGCTGCATCATGTTTATAAACGTCTTCGTATCTGGTTTCCAGCATCTTCTAGGTGGTGGAATGTCCAGACTGGCTGACGAAAAATGGAGAAGCCGACATCGTCTAGTGTTGTTGGACGGCGTTGATGGACCGGCTCGCCAATGGAACTGGGTGTAGATCTTAACCTGGCCTTGACCCGTCAACAAAGGAGGCCTTTTCAACGTCTCGGCATGAAGGAGTCGATGGCAAGCAAGCAAGTCTCGCGAGATGTCGAGGAGCACCCCCCAGACAGAGCCATAGCGTGCATGTCAAACATGAAATCACTTACCGCTGTGCACTTATAGAACGCAGCTAAATGCCCGCTGCCTGAGCCTTGGGCTTTGTCAATAGATTGGAAATAATGCCAAAAAGACACAAGGTTGAATGGATGGATGGCGAGAGCCAGGAGCGGCTCGAGTTAAAGCGCGACGGCAGTGACAGCCGTCGGCACTGCAATTCGTGTTTACAAAAACAACGCGCACCTGCCGACGTACAACGGTCAGCTGTGGATCGTGCACGGCAACGGCAGTGTTGACACCACAGTGTCGGTTCTATGGTGTCGACTCCATTGCGAACACACATCCTGTCGCCACGACTGACAGACGCACAGAAGCTTCACTATCGAGTGCGGATGCTTTTCGAAACGACGTAGAATAGTCTTGATCGCTGAGGTCGCTTATTGAACCCTTTCCCTGTATCGGTTGCCGACTGAAGCTGCACGTCTCCGAACGGTCCAAATCTTGCGTTTTTCAATGCAGCCATTGATGGCATTTTTTCTCCACGAAGTCCGTCGTCCATTCCATCGTTGTTGGCTTTGGATGCCGTGATTCACGCTTCATTCGGATATGTAGATCAGCGCATGGAGATCCATTCCAACTACTCGAACCCCTTTCTACGATCTGATAAGCTTGAATGCCCTATCCCTGGCGATTTCACACATTGCCTGTAATAAAGGTCAGTAGTTGAATTGACTCGTAGACAGGATTCAGCAGTCGTCACCAGGAGTGCTGCCTCAACCTCTAATGAGAAATCATCGCGGTCAATGCGAGCTCTCATGTCGTGCATGATTGCAGATCGATCTCTGCCGTTTACAAACACAACGAATCTCAAGCCGGGAAACTTGGCTTCATACTCTTGGTTCAGCTCCGCGAGTTGTTGGTCCTCGCCCCGAAGGGTCGCCTGCTCAGCAGCAGACTGCGCAGAGTCGACCTTCTTTGCACCAAGACGGGGATGCGAACTGATAACTGAGAGCAGCGCTGGATCAACGTTCAACGACGTGGAAGTGGCCGCAATACTCAGAAACGTGAGGCGACATTTTTCTATCAGCTCAATATACGAGGCGTAAGACGCCGTCCTGATGACAGGACCGAGGATTGAGTGGATGGCGGGACTCGGCTCGAAGAGAAGATCCAGCGCCCTCGTTTGGGCAGCTTGGGGCAGCGACGGTAATTCAGCGATTGATGGAAGGTTCTGAGACATTTTTGCAAAGGGAAATGGTCGAGAAGAGTTTGGTGTATTGCGACTGCAGTTCAAGGAAGGTGCGACAGGCAACGGCAGCAGAGACATTTCAAACTAAGTACTTAGTAGGTTGCGTACCCGGGACGGACCTTGGGCACCAGACGGGGCTCCGATTGGGGGGCTGCCAAACTGGGCTCGTGTAGTTTGAACATAAGATTATCCTTGAATGTGTACCTTGATACTCCAAAGGCACTCGATCGTTGCATAACCGTAAAGAAGCAGTCCCGTCCTCCAGAGACTCAATCAATCGTATGAGTCTGAGCATCTCGAAATTCCTAGCGGACGAGTTTGATAGTAAAGTCCCTACTGCATACTGTTCGTCCCAGGAACCACAGTGCCACGTGACCCGCTCGACCCTGGAGGCCTGTTGCTTGTCGGCCTTCCTGATTGCTCGTCCGACTGTCAGCAGCAACAGGCATGTGTAGCTGTGGGTCTCCTCCCGTAATGCCCAAAAATCTCAATTCGACGCCAAGGAGCTTTGCCGAACAACTCGAGAAAACCAGAAATAAAGCTGCGCCAGCTTTATGTAGCATTCACCATGCTCTGCGGAAGTACGTGAAGCTCGAAGCGCTCCAATGACTTTTGCGCGTTGCTGACACCATATTCCAGTCTCCGGGGAGGCCCCTCAAGAACCCGTGATCTCGAAGAAGTCAGGCAAGTGATGCACAGCAGTACGCCGTTCCCGATGGCATGTTAATAGTGCTCTGTTAGGCGTCATTTACGAGAAGAGATTGCTCGAGAAGTACATCAACGAGCATGGCACGGATCCGAGCTCCGGCGAAGCGCTGTCACCGGAAGATCTTGTTATCGTACGATCCTCGCATATTGTCCGCCCTCGCCCGCCTACTTTGACATCGATACCCGCACTTCTTGCGACTTTCCAGAATGAGTGGGATAACCTTGCCCTGGAGACATACAACCTCAGAGAAGAGCTCGCACGCACGCGAGAAGAGTTAGCCACGGCGTTGTACCAACACGATGCTGCCGTTCGCGTCATCGCGCGCCTCAGCAAAGAAAGAGACGAGGCTCGAGAATCTCTGAGCAAAGTCACTATCTCCGACGGAGCGGCCAATGGCGACGAAATGGTAGTTGATAATGTGGAGGTCCTACCCGAAACTTTGGCTGAGCACGTCGACCAAATCCATCAAAAGTACGTAGAAGTGTCCCAAGAACCCCTGTCCAAAATCAGAATGCTCACATCATCATCTAGTCTTTCCAAGGGGCGCAAGAAGCGCCCGGTTCCTGAGGACTGGGTCACATCGGACGAGATATCGTCCTTTGTGGTTTTGGCTTCCAATTCGTTGCCAGTCCCACAAGCTACGTCGATAGATGTAGAAGGCAGTTATGCGGCCCTAGGTGGCTGGACGGGCGAGGCCGCTGTATACTCTCTCGATGCTGACAAGTTAGAGAGACAACTACCCGTCGACGAGCCCATTACGGATACATTGTGGCGAGGCACGAGGCTCTATTTTGCCACGGGCCAGGGCAATGTGAAGATATACGAATCTGGCAATGAAGCAGCGACATTAACTGAGCACGCTGGGCCGGTCACAAGCGTCAGCATGCATCCTGGAGGAGAAATTTTAGGCTCGGTAGGCGCTGATAAGAGCGTCGTATTGTACGAAGTTTCCACGCTGAAGCGTGTCAGCCGTGTTTTTGCCGATGCTTGTAAGTTCCACGCACAGTTTCGATCACTCACACAAAGAGGCATCTTGGACTAATTATCGCAGCTCTGACAACGAGCGCCTTTCACCCTGACGGTCACTTGTTTGCTGCCGGAACCGTGACCGGAAACATCAAGCTATACATGACCAAAACCTTGGAGCAAGCTGCCGTCTTCGAACTTGGGGCCACCGTGCAGGTCCTCGCCTTCTCCGAGAACGGCTTTTGGCTGGCGGCAAGTGCCAAAGGACAGACGACAGTTACAATTTTCGATCTGCGCAAAGAGGGAAGTGCAGCGGCGACAAAGGTCCTGGAGACGGGAGGCTCTGTTCAGTCTTTGGCATGGGATTACACGGGCCAGTATTTGGCGACTGGCGGTCCTTCTGGGGTGACCGTACAGCGGTACGCCAAGTCAAGCAAGAATTGGAGTGAGCCATTCCGGAACTCGGCTGCTGTAGTGAGCATTAAATGGGGAGACTGTGCTAAGAAGCTGATTGCGGTGAATGGGGACGGCGTCGTCAACGTACTGGGAGTCAAGGGGTAAATAAACTCCGATCTCGGCATGATATTTACTCGAATCGGAATTGGGCCAAAGGTGGGGGACGAGGAACGTGTTTCCATAATTGCAGATTCAATACCTACGAGATTGACTCGCGAGCATCAGAAATTGACCAGTGCTGCCGTCGTTGTAAATTTTTATGTTTACCAAGCAGCAGAGATGCACTTGAGACGTCGGGATGTGGGCCGTCATGGGTCTCTAAGGGTGGCACCGGCTTCACGCCGACTTCAGGAAACGAGAAGTGGCATGCAAGGGGAAAGGGGGCGGGCGGCACTGTTCCTCGCGGAGAGGCAGAAATTCTGCCGGCGCCACCCCACACGAAGCGAGGTCCAGACATAGCTCACAGGTCGGGAAAAAAGGCGGCCATGTGCGACGTGAGTGGCGACGGAGTGCTCGGGGGGTTCTGCCGTTGGCGTTGACTGGTCACCGATTTCATGTTTTGGTGGTGGGGTTGGCGGCGACGTTGGATTGTGCTCAGTAATTTACCCATTTGTCTTGTGTTTACGCAGCACCTCCTTCCTTCCACATCACAACAGCGCCAGCTCACGCACTTTGCACAGACTCCGGGTGCGATGCAGCCAGCGATCCATTCCTTTGTCACTCGCTGCCTCCCTACCCGGACGCCCCCCTTTGCTGTTTCTGCGGCTCGCCGTCTCAACGTCGCCACCCAGACGGAGGAAATGCGACGAACGCACTGCTGCCTATAACCCGCGACTCTGCAGCGATGAATGAAACGAAGGAATAGGCGTACTTCTTCTGGGGGGGTCACTGTTCACGCATTTTCGGTCGAACAGGCTTCCGCAGCTCGTCGGCATAAGTTGACGAACGTGCTGGTCAACCTCAAAGACCATCCACCCTGCATTATGAATCGAAACGAAGACGCAGCGCTCGAGTCGGGCAGCGAGGACGATCTCATCGAGATTGGTAGCGCTCCCATGACTCTCTCCGACCGATCTGAACCTATGCCAGTCGCTCCCACAACCTTACCATCGGCCTCACGTGCAAGCTCGCGGTCAAGGCAAAGGATGGATCGTCATCTCCCGATCACGCCGGCAACCGCGTTGCAGTCGCAGCTTCCGGACATAATTGATTTGACCGAAGAGCCCGATTCCCCAGTTGAACAACGACAATCACTGCCCCCGAGTCAAACAGGCCGGAACCCAAGGAGGACGAACTCGCAGCGAATCACCCCTCCGTCGCTGTCGAGAAGCGACAGCACGTTTATGGGTTCGACTATTAATGTCATAGACCTTACAGGAGAGATGGAAGATGCGCGGGCTTCTGACCAAAGGTCAACGAGGAGGACCGGACAGCACCACCATCACCACCATCATCATCACCATCACCTTTCACCAGCTCCCTTGGCACTCGACGAGCTGACGGGCATTGAACTCATGACTACGGGCCATCCGTACGCTAACTTCACCACGGAAGTTGCCCTCAATGTTCGCCGCATGGCAGGAATTCTGGGAAACAACTTTTTACCGCGAGCGTTCAATCCTACGCACATGGAGAACATACTTCGCCCCTCACGCCGACCGCCAAGTCCAACAGTCCCCATCGAACCTAGTCCGCCAACCCGCGAAGGTTTCGTGCGCGACACCTGCTCTGACGATGACAGAGTCGTGGTCTGCCCCTGCTGCAACGACGAGCTAGCCTACGACCCAACGGACACGGCGCCGTCCAGCGGCAGGAAGAGACGACGAGCAGCGGGAGATCACCATTTCTGGGCTCTCAAGAAATGCGGCCATGTACGTCTACCGCCTATTTCACGCATCATGCTGCCGTCACCAAGGGCCTGCGGATCGCTGACTGCATGTTTATAGGTTTACTGCGCTGATTGTTACGAGAATCGGCGGCCTACCAAAGCCGCACCTGGAGGAGCGGGTTTCCGGATTGTACCAGGCAGGAGCACGGCTAGTGCCGCTCCTTCTGACATCCGATGTGCAGTTGACGGCTGCGAGACGAAAGCGTTGGCAAAGAGCGAATGGGTAGGCATATTTCTGTGACGTATGCGCATCAGGCACACACGTTACCCAGTCCTTCGGTGCGCCCTACCCGTTCCGTTCTTCCACCGTCGATTATCGCCAGGAGGAAGCCAGAATATAGACCTTAAAACAGCGTGGATCAACAATATTTTGCACTGCGCAGCGAATGGAGGCATGGTAGCATTGAGGGCATACCTTTCAGGACCTTCTTGGATGAGATGACGGCAGTCATAGCTCCCCTCCCGGAGATGCATGAGTGGATGGATGGTCAAAATCACGACTGCTTTGCTCACTAGCGATGGCGTTTCAATGGAGTCTTTCTTCTTTGCATATTGCAGCATTGTCCGAGCTTACACCATGCGAAACACGACGTCGCCTTGTAGGAATTAGATGTTCATTTTTTCTACTTTCTTGGTTTTTTTTTTTACCCTTTCTTTCGTTGATGCCAGCTCTGTGCGTCTGATGACCGCTAGTGTGACCATCATCTTAGGGATGATTACCCGTCCCTAGGTGCCTTGCCGGCCAGCATTGGCCATGAATTATTATTTTCACCAAGTGCAGGAGGAGGTAATGCCGAGCGCGCTTCCGATGCGGACAGTGGTTCTGTCCGAAGACGCTGGCGCCCCCCCTCTCAACTCTGTCCATCCGGGTGCGTGCTGTGAATACGCCATCTATGTAACAAAATTCAGTGTGAGTGTGGTGTGAGTGGTCGCTCAGCCGATTCTGTCATGCGACTAGATCCGACGCCAGCTCCTCGACCCAAGCCCCTCCGTACTCTGACTCCTGCGACGACGACGACGTGGTGCACGATTGCAGCGTGTTTTCCTTGTTGCTGTCGTTATTGTCGTGCGGTGCGCCTCGCTTGCTGGGACTTTTCGGCGCGTCATCGGCCCGCCTGTTGCCCGTAGCTTTCAAATCAGCAGCAGCAGCAGCAGCAGCAGTAGCAGCATAGTGGTTATTGTTAGCATGGCGGGAGTGAGGTGTGCATGGCTTGCGTAGATCTGCAGAGGCGCTGTTCCTTGCTGCGTGCTGCTGGCCGCTGCTGCCGGTGCCACCGCCATCACGATATAATGGTGGCGGCAAGTCCCGCAGAGCAATGAGAGTCTGTGGCTTGTAGGGCTTCTCCGCGTGTTGGCATGCCTTGCGGCCGTGTGTAGCGACTCTGCTCTGTGGTGGAAGAGGGCTGCGTCGTGGAGAAGGCGTGGCTTTGCTGCTGCTCTTGTCTCGGTATTGGTCCTGTAGCTCCTTGGCCTGCTGCGACGACGACGGGAACCACTCGTCTGCGTTTCCCAGAATAGCCTGGGTGCTCATCGGCATCATTGGTAGTGGCCGGGGGGGCGATGATGATGATGATGATGATGTCGATGTCGATAGTGCCAAAGTCGTCTTTTCCTCAGCGGCAGTAGCTCCAGCAGCAGCAGCAGCAACAGCAGCCGCGTTCCTCTGCACCTCTTCTACCACCCCTTCCCCCTCCGGCTCCCTGTCATGGTCCTCCTCCTCGTGCTCCTGCTGTTCCTCTTCTAATTCTTCCTCCAACAGCAGCAACAGCTCCCTGTCCCCGGGCTCGTCATCTCCACGATCCTTGTTGGAGTTGGAGTCGGTGGTGGCAGCAGCAGCAGCAGCAGCAGCAGGTGGCCTCACGAACCGCGCAATGGTGTCCTGGCTTGGCCGCACACTGACGAGCGGCACGCCCATCTTGCGCTTGTGGTCCCTCTCCGCGGCCTCCTTGTCCCGTTTCCTGTCCCGCGCAGCCTTGGCGCGCGCGGCGGCCTTTTCCTTTTCGTACTCGCGCCGTATGCGCTCCTGCTCGGCCCGCTCCTGACGCAGTCGCTCGGCGTGCGAGACGGACGGGAGGCGCGTCGCGGCCTTGTACGCTTTGCGGACCTGCTTGGATGTCATTCGGGATACGGGCAGTGATGACGCCCCCCTGCCGGGAGTGGTGGTGGTGGCGCGCGCCGGCGGCGGCGAAGGGGGGATGAGCGTGAATGTCCTCTGGATGGCCATGGTGCGATGCGTCTTGGCACCCGGCCACGCAGCTACATGGTCAATGTCGTTGGCGTTGTTCGGAGGCCCTCGTGCACAGACATGTACACACACGCACACACGGGATGCAGTGGAGGAAAAATGGGCGGCTTGTTGTCGTTTGCTGGGAGGGCCAGTGAAGCTCCCGCGTGTGGTTGTGTCACTCACGTGATGGCGGGAGCACTGGGTGTTGACAGGTGCGCATAGCGTCGCACCTTTGCAATGCTTGACATTCAGACCATGCACAAGTGATGTATTGCAGAGGTCATTGACACCTCCTCTTTTTCTTCTTTTTCTTTCATGTTTGCGCATTCTCACATTTGTGATGACCGAATGACATTAGATACGTTGCATTAAAGGTGCAGGGTGCCAGCGATTCAAGTCAACTTATTTCTCAAGCGGCTCAACCGTGGGATCCCACGCACACGGGCTGTACTCGTCCGTTGCCAGGCCCTCCACCTCCGCCTCCGTGAGCTCAAAGTCGAAGATGGCGGCATTCTCCTGGATGCGCGCCGGCGTCACGCTCTTGACCAGCGGCACGTAGCCGCGCTGCAGGCTCCAGCGCAGCAGGACCTGCGCGGCCGTCTTGCCGTACTTGTCGGCCAGGGCCTTGACGGCGGGCTCGTCGAGGCGCTCGCCCCTGACGATGGGGCAGTAGGCCTCGACGGCGACGGCGCGCTCGCGGCACCAGCGGACAATGTCCGGACGCGTGAGCCACGGGTGCACCTCCCACTGGCCGACGGAGATGACGCCGCCGGCGCCGGGGCCACCGCCGCGCTCCTGCGCCAGCCGCTCCGTGTACGCCTCCAGCTCGTCGAGGTGGTGCACGCCAAAGTTGGACACGCCGATCGACCGCACCTTGCCGGCCTCGACCAGCTCTACGAGCGCTCGCCAGGCCCCGAAGCGGTTCTCCTGCCCGCCGTACGGCGAGTGGAGCAGCACCAGGTCGAGGTACCCGAGGCCCGTCTCCTCGAGCGCCGTCTGGATGAGGCTGATGGTGTTGTCGTACGAGAGCGGCTTGCCCGCCATGGGCACCTTTGTGGTGAAGAAGACGTCGGATCGGGGCACGCCCGCCGCCGCGATGCCCGCCGCCGACGAGCCCTGGTTCTTGTACGCGGTGGCAGAGTCAATCTGCAGTGCCAGTGGTTTTTAGCGGTGCAGTGAGATTGCTCTCCGGAACCCGTGGAAGAGGTGGAGCGGGGGGAAAGGGGGGAGGGGAAAAACGAGGAGCATATTGTGGTGCTTACATGGCGATACCCTAGGCGCAATGCCTCTGCGCACACGTTTGTGGCGACATCTTTTGGTCTGAAGAGACAGAAGAATAAGCAGAAGTCGCCGAGGCGGGACCAGCGTTCATTCTCACGTTTTGTATACCTGCGAATGGATATGATGTCAGTGCTGCTCCTGTTCTGCCACGGTGGCTGCGCGTACTCCAAATCCCAAGACCGGAAGTTCGTAGCCCGAGTTGAGCTTGACGGAGGAGCTTATGGAGAGCTTGGACGCCATGACGTGCGAAACGGATTGCCAATGGTCGACTGTTAAACAAAAACACTGCCAAACGCGCAAGGAAATCCTCCGATAAGAGAAGTCGGCAGAAAGAGGGTAGAGAAAAAGACTGAAAACGCCGATGGCGATGACGGTCGCAAAGATGAATTGACTGAATTGACTGGCCGCGCTTGATGCCGTCATCCGAGCAAGGTCTCAAGGTGGAGACACGCCTCCCCCCCGTCATCTTCGTCCATTGTCTGGTAATGAACGCAGGTGGCTTGTCGTTGGACCAAACATGGAACAAAGCCACCGCCGTCTATCAAGGCAGTTGGCAATGTCCGTTGGTAGCTCGTGCGGATGGGAAGCAATAGTGCGGCGCGGTTCCGTGCCCGACATGGTGCGCCAACCCACTACTCACGAGCATGGAAACACGAGGGTATTCTGTCATCAACGTGCCACGACTGAACAATGCCACCAGCAATTGGCGCGGGAAGCAAGAGGCGTATCCACATGTACGACTAGCAAGGAAAACAGAAATGGATATCAAGGATAGGGAGGCTATCCGGAAAAGGACAGAATGCTCGAATATTCGTAGCTGCGTCCGCAACGTGCATCACCTGCTGAACGGCTGAGATTGTGACATTCACGTTTGAGCGGAGCTCCAAACATATGGAATGAGCATTAGCTAGACCCTCGGAGCCGTCTCCTCTGAATTTGATTTATGCTTTTTTTTTCCTGCTCTTATATGCATAATCATATCACGCTATCTAGCATTCCATAATCGTCCTCGTGATTGCGCTCATTGGCCGTCGTTGATGCCGCTTCCTCGCCTCCCTCCTCCTCCTCATCATCATCGTCCAGATCGAGCATGGGATAGTTTAGCGTGGCAGCCACGTCACCCATCATTTTGAGCCGCTGCCCGCTCTCGTGATCGCTGCTCAGGATCCTCGCCTCGCCACCGTCGACTTTCACCTTGTCGACCAGGGCAACGTACTTTTTGCGCGTTTCCAGATCCTGGCTCCGGAAGAGAGAATTGTTGATGAGCAGCACGCCGCCTCCGGGGCCGACCGCGCCGTCGGCCACGGCCTTCTCCACCGCCTTCGTGCCATACCACGCACGGCCGTCATCCGCTTTCAGGAGCTCGAAGAAATTGTCCATGTAGACGGCCTCCTTTGTGTAGTTCATGTCCTTCATCTTGGCCGTGACCTCGGGGCTGCGCAGGACTTCGTTCAAGCTGTAGACGTGGCCAGAGTTGGCGTGGATGACGGTGGCCTGCTTGGCGACGGCGGCCACCGTCTTGTCCGACTTGTCCCGGCCCTGCTTCGCAATGTAGGTCTTGAAGTCGGCGGCGACGAAGCCGGGGCTTGCCAGCAGCAGCGGCCGCGAATCCGAAAAATCGACAGCCCGGAGCAGCGATGCGAGCGTCTTCTCGAAGAACCGCCGCAGCCCCGCGTCCTGATCGGCCGAGGTGTCGCGCTTCTTGGGGACCACGCTCTCCACGCGCGTCTTGAGGACCGTGCGGAACTGGGTTATCAGGCAGATGTTGGCCAGGCCTTCCTGCATGACGACCGCGGCCAGCGCGCCGTTCTTGTCGTCCGAGAGAGCCTGAGACAGCGTCGCCTTGAACACCGAGTCCCAGCCGTCGGGCTTGATGATGGTGAAGGAGCGGTTGACTTCGATATCGAGCGTGTGGTGCGAGCCCATGGGCACGTGGTCGTTTTCGGACGCGACGACACCAGACACGCGAAGCGACGAGATGACGGGATCGAAAAACGTCGACTTGACCCGAATGGTGAGGTCGGTGTGGACTCTTTCCGCAGCGGCTGCGCCTGTGCCGGCGTTAACGGTAACGACTTTTCGCAGGGCATGCGCGTGGACGAGGTCACCCGGGATGATGAGGTTGTAGGCATGCCACTAGATTTTTTTTGTGGTGTCATTAAACCAGCAGATGCCTACTCGCGCTGCGCCGATGCAAAAAGATCGGCCGGAGAGACGTACCATATCCTCCGGATCTTCTGGTAGCAGAGACACCTGATCCTCCTCCACGTCCTTGAGGACCCTTCTGCTGATGAGCTTCATGGTGGCAGGCTATGAGTCTGCCATGAACGGCGGGGTATGATTGAGGGAAAGCAGGAGCCCAATAGTGCGCGGTCGAACGGGCCCAGCTTGGATGGAGCCAAGCAAGGCGGGATGTGATGTAAGGTCAGAAGAGTCTGGTGTGGCGGTGATGTTGCTCTGGACACGATGAATCGCACATTTTTTTCCCCTACGGATCAAGCTAGCCACACTCCATGCGCCTGATCTGCTGTATAGGGTGCAGAGCGCTGGCTCATGGAAAGTATAGAGAGGAGGAACCGGAAAGAGAAAGAAACGTGCGCGATTGCGTCCATGACCCTTTTGAGTTTTTTTTTCTTTCTTCTGAGACGATACTGGATAGCGCGCCGACCTATCGAATCTGATCCCGAATTCCAAGTACATACGTCAACGGCCTCCCCGCAGTGAGGCTACTGCCACTTTGAACGTTGGGGTGGGGGTGGCGCCTGTGGCTCATGCGGCCGGGAACCACACGCGACTCTGCCACTCACAAAGTTTGTACTATCTATAGCGCTCCGACGAGCGAAGCACAGCGTCAGCCATGATCTGGCTAGCTCCGAGATAGTTCCTCGGGTCACATATAGCCTCTAGCCTCTTCGCGTCAATGTTGTCTGTCACTTGCGCTCGCGAGCTCAGGCACTGATAGAGCGTCTTCCCGCTTTCTATTGATTCACGGCATGCATCGTACACGACATCGTGGGCTGCCTGTCTCCCGATGCACGACGCGAGGGCCATCATGGCCGCTTCGCCGACGATGAGCCCCTTGGTGGATAGCAAATTCCGTTCCATCGCACCCGTGTTGACGGACAGGCCATTGAGGGCAAAGATCGCATGATGGAGAGATCCGGAAGCCACGAGGAATGCCTCGGGAACGGCAAGCCATTCGAGGTGCCAAGGGCCCGAAGCACGCTCAAAGTCCACCATCATGGCATCGAGGCCGAGCGAGGCGGATGAGCGCAGAAGCTTGGCAGCCGCAAAGACGATCTCGCTCGATATAGGATTCCGCTTCTGCGGCATTGTTGACGATGCCCCGCGGTGTGGCACGAAAGGTTCTGCCACCTCACCCATCTCGTTGGAAGACATGATCATCACGTCATACGCAATCTTGCCCAGCGATCCGCCCACCAAGGCTAAGAAATTGAGAACCTCGGCGATGCTGTCTCGTGTCGAGTGCCAGGTGATGGGGGGTTGTCGGAGGCCCAGTTCTTCTGCCAGGGCCGCGCGGACACGAACACCCAGGTCATCCGACCCAAGGGATGCCAGGGTGCCGGCCGCGCCGCCAAATTGGACATGGAGACATCTCGGCTCCAACTGCTCGAGCCGCTCTAGGTGCCGCACCATACCTGCTAGATAGACAGCACACTTGTAACCAAAAGTACACGGCAGTGCATGCTGGAGATGCGTTCTTCCGGCCATGACTGTATCGCGATGCTTATCTATGAGTTTGCGCAGGATTGAAACGAGCTCAACGAGCTGGGACTTGATAATTCCCAAGCCATCTTTGATCTGTAGGACTGAGGCACTGTCCATGATGTCTTGCGTTGTCGCGCCCCAATGTATATAGCCAGCGGCATGTCCTGAAGTCTGATTGTGCAGCTGCTGGATCAATGGCAACACTGGATACCCGACGAGGTACATGTCTTGGGAGAGCTTCTCGTGGCTGAAGGAGATTGTCAGTAACGCTCGACAACAGACGTGATCGAGTTGGCGTCGCACTCGATCTGGGCATTTGCAAACGCCTCAGTCATTTCCTGCCCAACGGTAGCAGGGATGACACCTAGCTTCGACTGCGCTCGTGCCAAAGCCGCCTCGACGTCTACCAGGCGCCTGACATACGCGTCGTCGGCGAACGCTTGTTTCATGTCTTGCGTACAGAAAACATCACGGAAAAGATGTGATGGCACAGACATGTTGACAGATGCAGTCACGGACATGGGGGTGCGTGTTGCTTGAACCACCGCAATGAAGGTGTCCGTGACCAATATCAATCTGTCACGGTAGAACTAGCTATAAAAATGTACTAAGGCAAGAAGCTACCGGCCAGTCGACTGCGCCACCTTTTGCCGCGATACCATCCAGTTCAGCGCCGTTGGAAAGCTCTGTCACAAGCGATAAGTGGGAAAAGTGTCCGGCATGCATGAGATATCACCTTTGCTGACTCCACCGACTTCTCTGCCCCTAAAGACAGAGTTGACTCTTACGTAGTCCAGGTCATGCTCGAATTTTTCCAAAGTTCTTTCTCTGAACTTGGAGTTGTCAGCGAGTCCTTAAAGATCAACGCCGTCATGCGTCCTTGGAGGCTTAGCTTGGAGGCTTAGCCAGGGGAAATGTTCGGTGCACAAGGCGGCAATGCGACCAGGACCATAGCCACACAATGCCACAAAACACGAGATAGCATTGCATCGCGCAGGAGTCAGTGGCTTCTCTCTGGGAGACACCCCACGACTCAGCCATGAAGATTGACCGACTGACTACGTTTCCCTCATCACTGAGTCATATGTAGCAATCAATTCTGCCTGCAAACGGGTCGCCCCTCATCGCTTTTTTAAGCTCGCGGGTTCCGTCGGCGTACGACGCCTTACATAATTTCAATAGTTGTCACGATGAAGTGGCACCCCTGTCTAGTCGGCATTCCTTCGTCGTGAGACTCGATAGCCATGCGTACCGTGGCCGGAATACTCGGATCCATATGCCAAGTCGGCACTATCCTCATGTCGTGCAGGAATTGGGAAAAGAATTACGGGAATTGTTTTCCTTCTCATGAGCTTTGCTTACTCCGTACACGAGCAGTTGGACTTTGCGTTGCAGTGGCTCATCAACGTGACATTGACAACCGACTGGAATGGCTTCAGGCTCTCGACGTGCTCAAATGAGCCGCGGGGGTGGAGCCGATGAGATTTTGTGTTACCCAGAGCTGGCAGTCGATTTGCTGCTGGTACGGCACGATGCCACCCTTTAATGTGATGCTGTATGTACGAGCTCAAGGGTCCAAGGGGCCGGGGAATAGGCAGCATCCGACCAAGACTCGGCCTTGACAACTGTCGGGGTGAAGGGGCAACCCGCTGGCCGAATCATTAGCACATGGACATTGCCACTCTAGAAATGCACCTTGGCGCCGGCCCGCGGCCGAAGGGCAATGTCCGAAGATTTCTGTCGTACAGTCGCAATGACACTTCGTCCACGCGTACATATTCGTATCGTGCAGTTTGAATCCTTGTCAGCCAAGAGCGACGCGGGGACCGTCTCACCGGCAGGGTCACGCCTCGGGCAAAGCTGGTGACCCCGATACTGTACATGTACTGGATGGCTGAATTCTGGAGGACGCGTGGTCGTCTGATGCGCTACATATCAAAGCAGATTTATTTTGAACGGGGATGGCAATCGAAATTCCCCGATAATCAGGCAGAAGTGCGATCATGCAGCCACCATCTGGAAGGAACTGTCGCAGAGCGCTCTGGCCGCGAAAGACCCTTCAGCCATGATGTTGCGTTTCGTCCAACACAGTAGGTTTCTGTACCGATGCAGAAGACGAATCGCACGAGTCCATCCCAGAGGATCGGAAGTTTGTTGTCCAGTTGAGCCGGAACATATCTACATAAAGTACAATACAATACAGTACGTGCCTGTTTGCACTGAACGTCCATTCGCAACGGACCGCGGGCTCCACCAAGCGTGGTGAGGATTGAGGGATGTTCGCCCTCGCAGACTAGCGCAGACTTCACCACGGCAAAAGGCAGGTGATTACGTCATTTCCAGGAACCGCTCAATCCGGCCATCAACACACTGGCAAGAAAAGTCTGGTTACTTAAAGTATGGGAACACTCTCGACTTCGCTTCTGCCCCGCCGCCGCTCCCTGCAAGGCAAGGGAGCCCTGTCAGGTGTGACGGGGGCTGATCTACCGCGTCGCTCCCGAGCATGCCAAGATGGACATCGCAAAAGGAAGCAACGGCGAATGCAAATGTCAGATGTGTGCGTGTGTGTGTGTACCCGACCGCCAAACGGCGTCTCAAGAGTTGCCGCGCTCCAAGGCGCCAAACAAGGCGACTGACTGTGCGGCCTTGTCCAATGCATCAGCGTCGGCGCCACCATGCATCTCGCGACAAATGCAGGCTGGCGTAAAACGCTGGTCCGCAGTGTGGGTGTGGGAAAAGGGGGGGAGGGGAGGGGAGGGGGAAAAGTAAGAAAAAATTCTACCGTGTTCTTTTTTTCCTGTTATGGGTTTGTAGGAAGCTGCATGATATCACACGATCTGCCGTAAGTGGCAGACGCCCCCGGATTCATGTCTATGATGCACGGATGAGGGAAAGGGAGGGGGGAGGGTAAGGCAGGGGCGTTCCAAGGTCGTTCCTGCCGGTCCATGGCCGAGCGGCCACTGAGTGCGAAACAAGAAAGAGTTCAGCAGGCCGTAAGCTTATTAGCATTTTCCGCGTCTTGGCCGAGGTCATCACGGGATCCTTCGACACGATTGTTTCGTCACACAAACCGAGCGACCGATGAGATCAGACGCCTGGGCTCAGTCGTGAGGTGAGGCGTGGCGCGTCGTCACAGGTGATAAAAGTACCGCGTACATGTACTTTGTCCATCAATGGCACTAATGCCAGAAATGGCTGCGCATCCCTCTGGCTGACAGCATCGTCAACCCAGCCTCCACCGCGTGCGTGTGCTATTTTTCGCACTTCTCGGGCCCCGGAAAGCCCGGGCTGTGAGGCTCTTGACAACCATCCTCCCCCCCCCCTTTCCTGGGCCCCTGTCTCGGGCTCTGCCTTGTTGTGCTTTGTGCTTTGTCGTTTTTTCGGCGCCTTCTTTTCCTAGGACGCTTTGCGACAGGTCCACGTCCCGCGCACTCGGCACGCCGCGGTACGTACAATACAATATCGCGCTTACCATAACCCGGGCCCGTCCAATGTGAGCGCGCGTGGGCAAAACGTCGATTTCCTCCACCGAGATCGTTTACATCGACTGCTCCAGCATGGGAAATGTCGACTCAGTTGTCATCGCCTGCTCTACCAGGCCATGCAGAGATTCCCGCGGGCAGCGTCCGCGATGCTCCCCGAGCTCCCGCGCTTGGAGTAACCAACGTGTCCGACCTTCCAGGTGCGCCTCCCCCTGTTGCTCGACGACTTCTCTGAGACAGTGCTCATGGATGCAAGAGAGGCTTATATCGTGCCAGGAGCAAACCAAAATGGCGCATTGCAGCCCGCCCCGCCGACTCGCCTACCAAGTTCGCGACTATCACGGTCCAATACTGCACAGCAGCCCAAAGATAAGGAAGCGAAGCCGCCTTATAAGGCACCCTCAGCCACTCCGCCTTCCAATGTTGGCCTGGATACATTGAGCACGGTATGCTGTCTGTGGTCTGCCATAGCCCTGTTGCCGTAGTTCCCCCCTGCCCACTTGAGACTAATACAATATGCATTGGCTGCCCAGCAAATATATCTTCGATCAAATAGCAACACAGAACCGACAATTGCCCAACGGTTGTTGCACCCTAATCGGCCGGAAAGCCCTACAACCGACGGACTCGGACGACCAAGCGCAGATGGCCAGGGCAGGTCGCCCAGCATCGGTGTTGAAGCCAGCCGGGATCGAAGGTATGTACCAGTCACCAACGGCGTGCGGCTTGAGAGACCGAGGCGCTCATGGTTCGCTGATTTGTATCGCGTCACAGGAAAGGATCGTCTTTTCTAAGCCGCCTTGCCATTCGCGGTTCATGGAGAAAAGACGATGCTATGCTAGACTCTGACTCGGAGATGGGCGAGGGGCGGACGGATGGGAGCAATGCAAGAGTTCTGACCTCGGTCATTGGCGCTGGCGGTGGTTTCATTCCACTTCATAAGGAACCGCCCCGTTACATCCGCGTCAAAGCCCATTACAAAAAGTCTCGTGACTTCGACCGATTGTTTCTGGCCCAGGAGCTTCTGGGCGCAAGGAGAGCCTCCGAAGACGCACCGCGGAGCCGCGAGCCTGCTACAGCTGTCGGGTCGAAACTGCTCAAGTCTGGCGACGCCATCTGGGCTGCCGAGTTCAGTCTGGATGGCCGTAATCTAGCAGTGGCAGGCAAAGATCAAACTGTTCGTGTTTTTTCGGTGATAGCCACTCCGGAGGATCGGAAAGCCTACGAAGAAGAAGACGAGGGCCGTGGGCCGACGGAGGGAGAGAGACTGAGCGCGCCCGTGTTCCGGCCAAAACCTACGCGAGAGTTCGCAGGCCATACCGGCGAGGTTCTCGCACTGAGCTGGAGCAAAAACAACTTCCTCCTTTCGACGTCGATGGACAAGACGGTCAAATTGTGGCACATGAGCCGAGCAGAGTGCCTTTGCACCTTCAAGCACAACGACCTTGTCACGTCCATTGCCTTCCATCCTACCGACGATCGTTTTTTCCTGGCTGGCTCACTGGATTCGCAACTGCGTCTGTGGAGCATACCCGACAAAGCCGTCGCGTTCTCGGCGACGGCCAATGACTTTGTCACAGCCGTGGCCTTTACGCCAGACGGCAAGACGGCAATCTGCGGTCTCCTGAATGGCGTGTGCCTTTTTTTCGATACCGAGGGACTCACCCTTCAGTCGCAAATTCATGTTCGATCGTCCAGGGGCAAGAATGCCAAGGGTAGCAAGATTACTGGTATCGAGACGGCAATCCTTCCTTCCGAGGGCGGCTTAAGAGAGGTCAAGGTTTTGATCAGCTCCAACGACTCGCGCGTGAGGATATACAGTTTGCGAACGAAAATGCTTGAAGCAAAGTTTCGGGGCCTGGAAAACTCATCGAGTCAAATTCATGCACGCTTCAGCGATGACGGTGCCTATGTGATATCGGGGAGCGAGGACCGAAGGGCTTACATCTGGAACATTACCAACTTGGAAAACGATTTCAAAGACAAGCAGCCGTACGAATGCTTCGACGCACATCCAGAGGTTGTGACGACAGCCTCAATTGCCCCGACTAAGACAAGACAGCTGCTCAGCGCATCCGGCGATCCGCTTTACGATCTCTGCAATCCACCGCCTGTGAAGCTCGTCAGTCTGGAAGAGGAAAATGCCAGTCAAACCAAACTTTCCGAGGAGGGTAGGACTGGTAGTGTCGCCGGCATCCGGAAGCCTGAAGAGAGCCCGGCATATATAGAGAGGAGCAAACACGTGGACGGGAACATCATCGTGACGACGGATAGGACTGGCATTATCAAAGTCTTTAGACAGGACTGTGCATATGTCAAGCGACAGCAAAGCGCATGGGAAACGTCTTCTAGGTTTTCGGGTCGACTGACGGGCGTGGGACGTTCAGCAAGCATCGCCACCAGAACCAGCACCAGCAGCCGTGTTCACTCCCGACGTGGCTCGCTGAACCTGGGAGCCGGGCAGAACCAGGCTCAGCCTACCTCGGATCGTATCATGAGCTGGCGTCAGGACGTTGAAGGTAGGCCCAGCATGAGTCTGGTCGCTAGCAGAAGTGAGCGGTCCCTGTCTCCCATGAAGGCCAGCGGCAGACTGCCCCTCAACTCTTCGGCGGCCAGTCTGGCGCTGGAAGCCCGCAGAAAACCGTACACGGCTAGCATGGCGAGCCGAACCAACAACGTCAGTGCCGTCAGTCCCACCAGCAGCATCTACACTGGCCAAAGCTCTCTACGAGCACAGCCAGATAAGGAGAATGGGACTAAAATACCGCCCACGCCGAGTTTCAGTCTCATCAGCGCCTCAGGCTCTGATCAGAACAATGAGGAGGGGGCCGAAAGCAGCTTTTGGAATCTCAGCAGGTGGAAACCTAGCCTCCCGGTTCTGAGATACTCGCAGAACGCAAGCTCATCAGCGGTCTCGGGGACTGATGCTGCAAACCCGAAGAACGAGCACAACGGAATTAACCGCGACAGGTCAGGCGACCGTACGTCACGCAGGCGCAGTCTCGCCAACGACATACAAAGGTTGACGGCCGGCGAAGCCATAGACCGTCGCCAATCGACCAGCTCTACTCTGTTATCTACAGCGCCGTCCAATGACTTGGAGAAGGGCGCTGGCGCCACGGACAGGTCGAGACCCTTGAGAGGGGATAAGCGGACGGATTCGGGCGTGGCGGAGATAAGCGCTGGATCGACGGACGGCAACACGCCATGATGCGGCCACGAGCTGAGGCCTATTGTGCGCGACGGCGAGTTCAGTCGTTGGTGGCGAATGAGGGTCGGGATGGATGTGGTCGGGCGGCAGGGGACTTGGCAGCTCTCTGCCAGCCTTTATTGAGAGACTTTCCGCTCCCCGTAATGCTAGCGGTGTAGATACAAAGCGATGTCACTATATACCCAATTTCTCTTATCGTTTGGTCAAATGCCGGTGGCTAGTGATCTGTTTGTGAGACATGTTGCGTATAGGCATGGACGGTAACTGGCAGACGGGTGCATGCTGAGCACATGGCCCTGTGCGGGCGACAAGATGAAGCTGCACGATGCGTGGCGAAACATGGATTGTGATGCAGACTAGAGCACAACTATTCTACTCCACTACACGTATGCTTTTTCGCGTCTAACGTTAGACGCAGAAGACATTTTCTTTTTGATATTTTTCCCTCCCTCAAAAGGGAGGATGTATTCTATTCGTCGCGAGCCATCTTCCTACTGGTATATCAACTCCTCGTCCGGACCTTGCTTCCCTTTGCTGACCTGTTGACTTCTTTTTTGTTCATTTTCGACCTAGTTTCTCAGGGCCACACTTTACGTCTCTGCCTATGCCCCCCCCTCCGCCACCGCGTTGTCTAGGGTCAATTCGTTGGGGTCTGATTGAATGAATCATTAATGTCGCTTCGGCTGTCGTTGTGGTCCGGCAGAGTCAATTCCACCTCCTTTTTTTTTATCGTTGCCGACTTCTTTTCTTCTTTCACAACATAAGTGGTATATGGGTGTTGGGTTTTTTGATTATTTTTCTTCCCCCTCATTTTAGAAGTCTTCGTTGGTGGAAAGCTAGCGAACACGTCAAAGTCAGCTTCGAAAGCTCTAACCACCGCCGACACCGACACCTCTGCCCTACCCTTCTCTTTCCTTTGCCCCCTTAGATACCGGGACTCAAGAGGGCGGGTGGCTGTCTCGCGTCCAACATACACCAAGGGCGCTGCGCTGTAGACGTGGCACCGCCACCGGCAGCCTTGACCTTGTCGGCAACCTCCTCGACCGTCTTCTTCAGCGCGGGCGGATTGGCGCCCGTCACGCTGTAGTCGGCCTTGGTGCCCTGCTCGAAGAAGTAAAAGGTCGGCAGGCTGCGCACGCCCAGCTCAAAGGCGAGGTCGGGCACGTCGTCCGTGTCGAACTTGGCAAAGGCGTACTGGTTCTCGACGCCGAGCGCGTCCGAGTGCTTGACGAACATGGGCGAAATGGCCTTGCAGGGCCCGCACCACGACGCGCTGGCCTGGACGGCCACGTAGGGCGTGCTCTGGATGAGCGTGTCGAACTGCGCTTTGGACGTGATCTGGACGACAGGCATCTTGATAATATTTGTTGTTTTTTTTTCCCCTTTCCTAATTTTTTTTTTCGGAATCAGACGGTTGGTGAGCGGAGATGAAGGGTTGGGGTGAACTGGAGGTATTGAGCTTGCTGAGCCGGAAGGGAAGAGAGGGGTAGGAAAGTCGGTGGTTGTTGCAATGGCAAAAAAGCAAGAGTGGCTTCTGAACAACCAAAATGTGGTTCCGAGCAACGGAAGGGACAAGACTAACGGGTTTTATAAACTGTGACGTAGAGGGATGTTTTCGCGACGCGTCGAGACCCCAAAAAAAATAAGCGGTGGAAGATTCGGTATGGTGATGACAAATTGGTGTTGTGGTCAGAGAGACTACTGGATCACCAAGCAGCTCTCGCGTCTTCTGGTGCAGGGAAAAGCACCGACAGCCCGGGAAGGGGGGTTGCAAGGCAGGCGGTGACGTGATTTCGCATGGAGGGGTCGTCAAGTGTCCCCTCCCCCTGGTCTCCCGAGCCGGGCGTACGTACCGAGATGGGCTTACAGGACAACACAATGCGCGCGCCCCGTTGGCCGGACACGCCTACCTCACACGTTCTGGCGCGGCTGTCGGCCAGCATGGCGAGCTCGTCTGCCCAGACGGGTGGGTTGCGTGCGCTTACCGAACAGACAAGTTTTCTGGCCAGCGCGAATCTGTCGCTCCTGCTTACCTCATGTACCGTGGCCTGCTCTATCGCGAGACTTCTCACGTGGACGAAGTACGGCAATGACGACATTATGGGCTACGCCAGGAAAAATACTTAAAAACCACGTCTCATTGATTCGAATCGAGTTGATGAGGACAACAAGCTTGGAGCCGGTGATACTCCGACTGGCGTTCCAAGTACATTTTGAATACCCAAGTTCAACTGAGGTGAGGTAGGTAGCTGCCCGACTCGGTGACAACCAGTGTGTGTCCGTCACCGCCCTGGGCATGCGTAAATCGTATGCTGGCGTCGCATCGACCATGTCGCTTGCGATGCTGTCTGAAACAACGCATGTCGAACAGTGATGGACGTTTGCGACGTGGCCATTGTTTAGTCTGGACGAGAGACTGCACAAGATTCATGGCTGTCCATCGCCAAACAATTCCCTTGGCTTGTAGGCGGAAACCTACCAGTGAAGCCTGGGAAAAACTCTTTCAAGGCGTGACTGGTGGGGGGGAATCACCCATCTCAACAATGTCTGGCGTCTCATCGGTGTCAATGTTCTCAGGGGGCTCTTCAATCACTCCGGGCCTGGTGGTTCGATAGTAATTACCAAAGAAGGGCCGACGCCGCATCCGCCTGCCTGGCCCTCCAACAAACATGTAAGAGCCCCAGAAGCTATCCCCCAGCAGCTCGTTAGTCATGCAGTCGTATCTCATTGGTTCGGTCACACTCCTGCTGGGCCCTGTGTACGTGCGGTCGACGCGGTTGAGATCCGTGTAGGTCATCTGCCGTATGTAGGCGGCCCTACCCCAGCCCTCCTCGGGAAACTTGCCGCTCCCCATGTGCGTCCGGGTCAGGGGCCAGGGCCGCAGCTTCTCCTGCGTCGCCTCGCCGTACATGGCGATGTAGTTTGATTTCGACGCAAGAGTGCGGTCAGAAGGCACCCCTCTCCGCCAGAAAATCCTGCCAGGATAGTAGCCTATCCACCGGTCATTTACCGCAAGCCACCAGTTGTCACGATGTCGGCGGAACCGAAGGCGGACCGACCTCTGCACGCCGCCGACTCGTGAGACGGGAAGCCTCATGCCCGGATAGTACTCTCGGTCGACCTGCACCCAGCCCTTGACCTTGGCGTTGTACCCTCCTCTGTAATCTCCGGGGCTCACGTAGCTGTTGACGGTGTAGTAGGTGAACATGTGAGGATGTCTGACGCTCCGTGGATTGCGCATCCAGCCCGCCTCGAGCGTCTGAACCTTTCTGCCGGGCACCCCCGGCACCGACGTCCGTGCCACGGCCATCTGAAGAAGTGACATTCTTCTCCGCGTCGACAGCTCGGGCCTGAAGCAGGAAAAGGTTGCCTTGGCCCCGAGGTTCCACACCGACTGCCTGGTGCCGGCATACCAATGGTTCGGGTCCATCCCCAACAAGGTGCGCTTGCTCAGGATCGCCATGTCCGGGAGTGCCTTGGAGCGAAGATCACCAATCTCACCAGTGCGGAGGATCGGCACGGTGTTTATCGGGCCCATCTGATTCGGGCTGAATGTCTCGTAATCGCTGGTCTTCGCCGCCCGTGGCTGCTTGGTGCCGCCATTGGCGCCGCCACGAGGGCCGCCGGTGCCGCTGCCAGTCGGAGGAAAAGGTGGACGATCAGCAACGGTGCCTTGGGACGAGCGATACACCCAGTCGACGATGCTGCCGTCAGCGAGCGTAATTGTCTTGGCGACGAGAAGATCGTTGCTGTTCACTACGGTGGCAGAGACGAGAGGCACCACCGTCACGAATGGCAGCATCCACATGCACCACTTCATCTTGAACTCTACAAGTGAAAGTCGATCGCAACAGAAGAACCTTGCTCTGCAGCATTGCTTTACACGGCTTCTTATATCACTTCGTGTCAAAGGCCTGGAGCCTCACATGTTCCCGTCAATTTCATGGCTCGTCATCTCAATGGCACTCTGCTGTATTATCATATGGTGAACCCTGGAGTCCGGATATCAGCCATGATCGCAGATAATATGTATGCCTCACTATGAGCCAAGAGCCGCCATTGCTGCAACTCTCTGGCCTGTGGGTCCGAACGGGGGAAATGATGACAGTCAAAATGTGATGACAGTCAAAATGTCGGTCATTGCCAACGAGGTCAAGAAGCGCAGAAAGATGCCACCCTTTTGAACCCCCCAGCACCAACTATAGATCGTCTTGCCCCGCAGGTTCGTTGATGGCAGCAAATTCTCTTGGAGACGAGCGTTTGCATGACTGCGGGTCGGGTCCGAAGACTGCTGATTCGCCCATGACTAGAAAGGCAGACCAGAGGTAATTTCACGATTGCGACGTTACCGACGATGGCTCGATGGTGTGGATTCGGACACCTGAATGTCTGCTAATCATAGCACTGGCATTGCCGAGCATCGGATGACTTGGATCTCAACGAGGATTTGAAGTCCTTCAAATGGGGAACAAACACAAGACTTGGCGTGCGTGCGCCAAAGCTTGAGAGGTGGTCACGATTTCGTGGCCAGGATGATTGAATCCAAGAATAGATATGAGCGCGGCGCCAGTCTTGATAAGCCACTTGATATGGGTCGAGAGGGCACCAGTGAAAGGTGTACATGGGAGGCATTCACACCCTACTCAAGCCGGTGATGACAATGACCGTGCGGCCATATCACCGATGAGATGTGTGTCGACGTGAGCTTGCCGGCAGGTGAGGCCCCGGCAGTGGCAGCAGCAAGCGGCATCAAAATGTAGTCGTGCGAGGACTAACACGTGAGCGTGCCGTGCCGCGCGAGAGCGTCGCGGAGGCCCAAAGTCGAATGTCGTTGAAAAAGGGCCAGGAACACGCCGAAGTGCATGACCAATGACATCCCGGCTAGGGACAGGGTTTGTGCTTTCTACGTATGCATGGTGGGGTCCACCGATGCTCTAGCTTCGCAAACAGACGGGTCCTTTTTGGAAAAAAAAAAAAAAAAGAAAACCAACTCTATCGATAGCGCCTTACCACCCATGATCAGGGTTCCGCACATCAGGTTTGCAGAGTCGCGGATCGCAACATCAGCTTCTACCGATCATTATTATTGCTGCTGTCCTGCGGGGCGATTCTCAATTTGGTGTTCACCATGTCGAAGCGTGTCGCCGAAGGAAACGGCAGCCGGCCGCTCAAGGGCGGGGAGCGGCCCGAGGCAATGGACATCGACGACAAGGAAATGGGCGACTTTGAAGACGAATTCGAGGATGAGTTTGAGAGCGAAGATGAGATCTTCGAGGCCGGCGTAGACGGAAGACCAGACGCCGAGCGTGAGGCTGAGGAGAAAGCTGGTAAGCATCACCATTTCCTTACACAGCTCACCCTGATCATCATCGCCTGCTTCGCAAGGCCTGCAGGAGAGCTCAGATTACGCGGGTGAACTGACACCAAGTTGCTCTAGGCGCAATGGAGGTTGATCAGGGCACATTCATCGTCGGGCGGAGCAAGCTCGAACCAGGCCAAACGCTGGCGCCCGATCCGTCCACGTACGAGATGCTGCACAATCTGAGCACCCCGTGGCCGTGCCTATCGTTCGACTTTGTCAAGGACTCGCTGGGGGATAGTCGGAAAGCCTACCCGGCGACGGTATACATGGTAGCGGGCACACAAGCCGAGAGCGCCCGATCCTCCGACAACAAGCTGCTGGTGAACAAGCTCAGCGGCCTGTCCAGAATGGCCAGGCAGGACGACGGGGACTCGGGCGACGACGACGACGAAAACGACGACGAGGACTCGGATCCCATCTTGGAGAGCAAGTCGATCCCTCTCAACTCGACCACCAACCGAATCCGCGCGCACCAGATAGCCGCGGCCGACGCTGGACGTCCGCCCACCACCCTGGTTGCCACCATGACCGAGTCCGCCCGCGTCTTCATCCACGACGTGACGCCGCACCTATCGTCCTTTGACAACCCGGGGACCATCGTCACAGCGCAACAAAATCAGCCCATCGCCACGATCAGCGCGCACAGGTCCGAGGGCTACGCCGTCGACTGGTCGCCCACCGTCCCCGGCGGCAAGCTCCTGACGGGCGACAACGACGGCTTGATCTACATGACGACGCGAGCCGACGGCGGCGGCTGGGCCACGGACAATCGTCCGTTCAAGGGCCACACGGGCAGTGTCGAGGAAGTCCAGTGGTCGCCGTCAGAGCAGTCCGTGTTTGCGTCGGCCTCGAGCGACGGCACCGTCCGCGTGTGGGACGTGCGCTCCAAGTCGCGCAGGCCCGCCATCAGCGTCGCCGTGTCGAAGCACGACGTCAACGTCATGTCGTGGTCCCGGCAGACGAGCCACCTCCTCGCGTCCGGCGCCGACGACGGCGTCTGGGCCGTGTGGGATCTGCGCCAGTGGAAAACCAGCCAGGCGCAGCCGCAGCCGGTCGCCAGCTTTGACTTCCACAAGGAGCAGATTACGAGTCTGGAGTGGCACCCTTCCGACGACTCCATCATGGCGGTCGCAGCCGGCGACAACACCGTCACGCTGTGGGATCTGGCTGTCGAGCTCGACGACGAAGAGAGCAAGGACACGGCCGGTGTCAAGGACGTTCCCCCGCAGCTGCTATTCGTGCACTATCTCAAGGACGCAAAGGAAGTTCACTGGCATCCGCAAATCACGGGCAGCTTGGCGGCCACGGGCGAAGAGTTTAGCGTGTTTCGAACCATCAGCGTGTAATTGGGTGATGCGCATGAGGCGAATGTGCGGGCGTGGCTATATAAACCTCAATGGGTAGATTGGACATGTCTTGCAGAAAGCAGAGTAATCTACTGAGAGCGTCGAAAGTGCTGAGGCCTACGATTGACGAATGCCAGGATAGGGACTGAATCAATGGATGAAATAAGTCGCCAAAAGCAGACAATGAGATGATGCTACGCTACTCGCTGCAAAATGAGTGAAGAAAAGAAAAAATATGTACATGCAAATGGGAGAAGGTTTTGATCAAGAATCTAGGTGGCAAACCCAACTCAAGCCTTTCTCTCGGTTGCCACGTCTATTGCCGATGTGTTTTCGGCATCAATGTCGTGGCCACCAGCACGGCGACCACTACCAGCAGCAGCAGCAGCAGCAGAAGCGTGGTCAAGATCCGGCCCAGAATCACTCCTCATCAGGACAGGCGGTCCATGGAAGTTGTGCCGCGCATAGACGACGTACCAAGCGACAGCAACGGCAGCGAAGCCGGCAAAGACGACCGAGGCGTAATTCATGGAGCCGGCGTCGACGGGCAACGACACAGGCATGCAGAAGATGACAACGGCAAAGACGATCCACACGACGCAGACGAGGTTGACGAGGGTGCCGAAGCGGCCGAGCGAAAAGGGCGAGTGCCGGACGGCTTCGCGGCGGCGGAAGAGCAGGACGGCGACGGGCACGCAGTACGACATGGAGAGACAGATGGTGGCGACGCCGGTGAAGGAGTTGAAGGCGGCGGTGGAGCCAAAGTAGATGCAGCCGAGGAGGCAGATGACGACGGTGGACAGGGTCAGCGCCCACAGCGGCAGGCCGTAGGTGCGGTCGACGCGCGCCCAGAGACGGTGGCCGGGGAGGGCGCCGTCGCGCGCGAAGGCGTAGGTGCAGCGGGAGGCGGCCGTCAGGGAGCCGGTGCCGGCGAAGAAGAAGATGCCGAGGATGAGGAAGAGCAGGCCGAAGCCGCCGGCGGCGGAGCCCGTGACGGTCTTGAAGAGCAGGCCGATGGGCTGGGCTTCCTTGAGCAGCGCGGCAATGTCGGGCATGACGAAGAGCAGCGGGACGATGAGGACGAGGCCCGTCAGGCCGGCGGCCACGACGGAGAGCACAATGGCCTTGGGCACCTCGCGCTCCGGGTTCTGCACCTCTTCACACATGGCGGCGACCATGCCGTATCCTGTCAAGACGTAGGCGGCTGCACGAGTGGGCGCGAGCTGTCAGCAGTCTGGTGCTTGGCCATTGAAAGCATTGAGACATTTGTACGAAGCAAAGGGGAGGAAGCGGAAGAAAAGTCAAGGGATATCATGAAACAAATTCATGAATTATTAAGATGAAAGAGAGGGAGGGATAATTAAAAAGAAGTCAAAGCATGACATGAAACCATGATGTATGAATGGAAAAATTACAAAAAAATGAAAAGAAAAATGAGAGAAAAATGAGAGTGACGGAGCGAGAGTGTGTAAGTTGTCTCTGACTGTGTGTGTGTGTGTGTGTGTGTGTTTTGGGGGGAGAGAAGAAGAAAGAGGGAGAGTGAGAGACAACATGTGTGCGAAACATGAAGGAGAAAAAAAAAAAACTCACGCGACAAGAGGCCGACGAAAAAAGACCAGCCGGCGGGCCACCCGCTCGCCGAGGCGTCGTAGTGGGCAAAGACGAAGTCGGCGGAGCGCCTCTCGGGGGCCATGACGAGCAAGGTGACGACGATGACGACGACGCTCGCGGCGGTCCAGAAGATGCAGAGCTTGTTGATGAGGTCGAGGTAGCGGGCGCCAAAGACGTTGACGAGGGCGCAGACGAGGGTGACGGCCCAGAAGCACAGGACGGTCTGCCAGGGGGCGGGGCTGAAGGCGGGATCGAAGAGGGTGACGGCGGCGAGGACGAGCTGGGCGCCGGAAAAGTTGATGGACAGGGTGACGGTCCAGTTGCCGACGAGGGTGAGCCAGCCGTCGACGAAGCTCACGGCGGGCGCCCAGCGGCGGGGGCTCAGCATGGCGGACCAGTAGTAGACGCCGCCGGCGGTGGGGAAGACGGCGCAGATCTCGGCGAGCGAGGCGGCGATGCAGACGGAGACGAGGGAGACGAGCACCCAGCCCCAGAGGACCGAGACGGACTGGCCGTTGTAGAGCGTGATGTAGATGGTGGTGGAGATGCCAAAGGGCACGGCCATGATGGCGAAGGAGAGGCCGAGGACGCTCAGCATGCTGAGGGTGCGGGGGAGTTCGCTCCGGTAGCCGAGGCCGGCGAGGGCCTGGGTGGCGGCGTTGTTGTCGTCGTCGTCCATGGTGGTGGTGGTGTTGTTGTAATTACTCCTATCGGTGGTGATAGTGGTGGTGGTGATGAGGAGGAGGAGGAGGAGGAGGAAGAGACGAACCCGGGACGAGGCGGCATGGCTGTATGGGCCAATGGACTCGGGGGGAAAGGGGGGGGATTTCCCGTGAAGAAGGAAAAAATTGAGAGGGAAAGAAGAGATGAAATACAAGCTCGACTGGCGACGCGGGAGCTGAGATGTCAGCTGTCAGTCAGCTCCTCATCTGGCTGGCGGTGGTGCGGTGGTGGTGGTGGTGGTGGTGGTGGTGCCCGGGACGGAGGGAGTTTCTTTTCAATGTCGCTTAGCTTTGGCGCCACAGCCAAACAGACAATAGAGGGGAAAAAAAAACAAGGTAAGTGGGGCCCCGGCTCGCCCGCGTATGGTACGTCCCATTCGGCGGGCGTCGCTTGTGTCTTTATCTCGTCTTACTTGCCCAATGCCATCATCGATCCATCTTGGCCCTTTCCATCCCGCGCCTGTCTGTGCTGGGTCTTTTGCGTGTGCCGCTGCCAGACAAAGCGTTTGGTACAACACACACATAAGTATACCGTATAAGATAATAATTACAAGGATGTGTGTGCGTGTGGTTGTGGATTGAGCCAAGGACTGGTGATCCACGTCGCGGCCGCATCCGACCCAAAGGAACCTGCATCTTTTCCCAATCCTTCGGTTGCCGTTCTAGAAGCCTGCCCACTCTCTCTCTCGGACTCTGGTAGATTTCCTTCGACTTGATCATTTTTATCCTGCCTTTCCCTCGCGGATGCCAAGACCGGCAGGGCAGAGCGGCAGCTGCGTGCGTGCATGGCCCGCTCGCCCATCTGGCGACCAATCAATTGCGATAGGCCTGCATGTCTGTTTGGACTGCACAAAAGGGACATCCTTCGCCCGTCCGCCCGCCCGCATCGGATTGTGCCCCAGTGTCGGACGGTCCGACGACGCCTGCGCTCAAATGACACACTGTCAAGGGGAGCAAGGGAAAGGATCGGGATCCGCAAGACGGCACGAACCGCAGAGAGCAACGCAAGGCAGTGCGACGTCGGTGCGTGTGCGTGCACTGTGCTGCTCTACGCTGTGTATCGGTAATTGAGAGTTCGACGGCGGTTTCGGGCAAGCGTCGAGTCCGCTCCATCGATAGCGGCCCTCGTGATCGTCTTGGCCCGCGAACCATGCATGCCGTGTCGCGCGCCAAAAGGTAAAGCCAGAAACCAGACGGATGGGTGACAAGCGGCGGCGGGTCAGACTTTGAGGACCATGTCAGAGGGCTGGGCAAGCGTGACAATACGACATACACAGCCCGGGCTTCTCGTTATTTTCCGCCAACATGCTGCACCCAATGTATTGTGTGCACGGGGGTTTGCAGCCTTCCACCAGCATCTACGCCACGTGCTCGTCGGGGGGCGGGCCGGCCTCGCTGCGCTCGAATGACGCCGCATCTTGTCGTCATCGTTATTGTCATTTATCTGGAGTGGAAAATCAAGACCGACCGGCGGTGCGTGGGGTCGCCTGCGGCGGGCCGGCCTCGCTCCGCTCGAAGTCCTACCGCCAGCACTACCACTACTATGTGCAAAGAGCAGCTTGCGTCGAGCGCAGCGAGGACGGCCCGCCGCAGGCGACCCCCGGTAGGGCCGCCGGAGGCAAATAGTCTGCAGGACTGGCTTAATATTTATGGCTTCTACCTGGTCTACCTACACAAGAGCAAGGAATGCGTCGAGCGCAGCGAGGACGGCCCGCCGCAGGCGACCCCCGGTAGGGCCGCCGGAGGCTCACAGGAAGCACAAGCTGCACAGGACTGCCTGTGGGGAGGATTTGCATCAAGTCCCGGTATCGGACGGGTGCCCAAACTGCCGCAGCCAGTCCTCCTCTGCAGGATGCCGCTGAAGACGCACGCCCTGGTCGTAGCCAAGCAGGACAAAAGCCACGAGGCAGTAGGCGCTGATGCCGAGCTGCAGCGTCCTTCCCCTGCCGAACCAGTTGCGCATTTTTGCCGGTGGTTCTTGTGACACCGAAAGGGCCTTGAGCAGAGGAAAAAGGCGAATGATTAATGTACAATGCAACCCGCAAAATTGCGTGGCAAGGCTGGATACTTTTTTTTTCTATCCTATCGAGGGCTGGCTGTGAGGCTCATAGAGTGCTTGTGGCCCGTCAACCGAACATGGAGAACATGAGCTAGCTGCCTGCCTGCCTGCCTGCCTAATACCTGGCTTACCTACTAGGTACTCGGTGGGAGAGGCAGCAATGTGCAGTAGCGCGTATGTGTGCAAGTGGGCGACGCGCGTGACCGTTTGCTCCTCCTTCCCCTCTCAACAAATCAAAATTGACATGAAAAAAAAAGAACGCGGGGATGGCAGTGGCAGTGCGACTCGGCGGGCGCCTTTGATGTCAAATGTTGTTGGTGCTGTCGGTTGAAAGAGCTCAGCTTTCTCTCGTCAGGTGCAAAAGAGCAGGCTGAAAGGCAAAAGACGGTTACGGAATGGGGGTTATGAGATGGGGCGGCGGCGCTCGCGGTTTCCTTCTCGGGAGGCGACAAGT